>CM060610.1:3930783-4045783 GCA_030578255.1 Tiaroga cobitis
TGACGCTTAAAAAAGTTAATAAAGAGATCATAAAACTAATCCATGTGAATTGAGCGATTTAGTCCAAATTTTCTTAATAGACTCGATCGCTTTATATGATGAACAGATTGAGTTTAGCCTCAGTATAACAGTATAAAAATCATTATGTCTATGGAAAGTCCCCATAAAACTTGGAAACCCAACGTGTGTGTGTGTGTGTGTGTGTAGCGTCAGAGGTTGGTCCAGTCAGCCAATGGAGTGGAGACGGCTGTGGTGGACGGGAAGCCAGACATCGAGAATGGAAACGTACCAGAAGACAAAACCAATGAAGAGAAAGAGAGTGAACTCACCTCTCCATTCAGATTTCCAGGTTATCTCTATCTATCTATCTATCTGTCTATCTGTCTATCTGTCTATCTATCTATCTATCTATCTATCTATCTATCTATCTATCTGTCTGTCTGTCTGTCTGTCTGTCTGTCTGTCTGTCTGTCTATCTATCTATCTATCTATCTATCTATCGTTCTGTCTATCTATCTGTCTGTCTATCTATCTATCTATCTATCTATCTATCTATCTATCTATCTATCTATCTATCTATCTATCTATCTATCTATCTATCTATCTATCTATCTATCTATCTATCTATCTATCGTTCTGTCTGTCTATCTATCTGTCTGTCTATCTATCTATCTATCTATCTATCTATCTATCTGTCTGTCTATCTATCTATCTATCTATCTATCTATCTATCTATCTATCTATCTATCTATCTATCTATCTATCTATCTATCTATCTATCTATCTGTCTGTCTGTCTGTCTGTCTGTCTGTCTGTCTGTCTGTCTGTCTGTCTATCTATCTATCTATCTATCTATCGTTCTGTCTGTCTATCTATCTGTCTGTCTATCTATCTATCTACCTATCTATCTATCTATCTATCTATCTATCTATCTATCTATCTATCTATCTATCTATCTATCGTTCTGTCTGTCTATCTATCTGTCTGTCTATCTATCTATCTATCTATCTATCTATCTATCTATCTATCTATCTATCTATCGTTCTGTCTGTCTATCTATCTGTCTGTCTATCTATCTATCTATCTATCTATCTATCTATCTATCTATCTATCTATCTATCTATCTATCTATCTCTGTCTGTCTGTCTGTCTGTCTGTCTATCTATCAAAGGCACTTTTTCACCAGTTAAATTTATACTTTTGCATCACTATTTAAAAATGTAGTTGACACTTTTTGTTACTCTTTCTTTAATATTTATGTTGCTTATTACTTTTCACGTCAAAAAGCAAAGAAAGAAAAGTACCTCATAATGGTGCATTTTAGCAGCAAACATGAGCATTTAAAGGAATAGTTCTGGTTAAAAACAAGCTTTGTATCTGATTGTAAACGAGAACAGAAAATGTCTTTATACTTCAATATCCCTTTAAAACAGTCAATAATCATGTTAGCTGTGTGTGTTTCAGGCGGCTGCGTGAACACGACTAAATGGCTGATCTCTTGGCCGTTATTGTTGATCCTGTTCTTCACCATCCCGAACTGTGCCAAGTCTCGCTGGGAGAAATACTTCATGCTATCGTTCATCCTCTCCACCGTCTGGATCGCAGTCTTTTCCTACTTTATGGTGTGGATGGTATGCGCGATACTTTCTCTCTCTCTCTCTCTCTCTCTCTCTCTCTCTTTGATTTGTCCTTCTAGTTTGTTTAACCCCCTCCCCTCGCTGTCTCTCAGGTGACGATCATCGGATACACACTCGGTATTCCTGATGTCATCATGGGCATCACGTTTCTGGCCGCGGGCACGAGCGTCCCGGACTGTATCGCCAGTCTGATCGTGGCTCGTCAAGGTAGATCGATCGTGCCGTTCTGATCTCGACAGCTCCTGGCCGATCAATAAAACTGCGGCAGGATGTTTCAGCTTCACGTATCGCAGGATCTGATCATGTGATTTCCTGTTCTGGTGTCACTATCAATCACATGGGCTGCATCTCAGTGCCATCTGTGCATCAGAGAACAGCTGATGTTACCCACAATCCCTTGCACTCCAAAAATATTGAAGCTCATACTACATTGACGTTTATATGTATGTATCTAAAAGTTAAAGGTTAAATGTGCAATTTCTGGCACAAAATTTAATTTTTATAGTCAGTGATTTTGAGCCAATGTTTTCAAACAGAAGGAGCAATGTTTTGATAGGTATGACAATGATGAACAGCAGCATTTGACTAAATGCTTTTTATTTAGTAAAATAATTAATAATAAATATGAATGTATTCTAATTAATAATAAACATCAGTAATAATAATTAATAATAATAATGTTATTATTATTATTATTAATGTTTTTGAGCCAATGTTTTCTCTAGCAGGATGCTCAGACAAAAAGGATTTAATAAAATAATTAATACATATTTATTATTATAGACTAAAATTATAATAATAATGTATTATTATTATTATTATTATTAAATATGATTATTATTATATTTTATTAGTTTTTCTTGCAGGATGATTAAAGAAAATGAACAATGATTTAATAATGATGAACTGCAGCATTTGACTAAATACTTGTTTATTTAATAAAATAATGAATAATAAATATGTATGTTATAATTAATAATGAAAAAAAATTAATAATGTATTATTATGTTTTTGAGTCAATGTTTTTTTTCTAGCTGGATGCTCGTTAATAATAAATATGTATTATTATAAGTAATGATAATAAAAATAATGTATTATTATTGTTATTGTTATTATTTTATTTGAGCCAATGTTTTTTTTTTTTAGCAGGATGATTAAAGAAAGGGACAATGTTTTAATAATGATAATAACAGCAGCATTTGACTAAATACTTGTTATTTAATAAAATAATGAATAATAAATATGTATGTTTTATAATTAACAATGAAAAAAAATTATGTATTATTATTGTTATTATTATTATTATTTTATTTGAGACCATGTTTTTTTTTTTTAGCAGGATTATTTAAGAAAAGGGACAATGTTTTAATAATGACAATAACAGCAGCATTCGACTAAATACTTGATTTTATTTGATATATTCAATATTTGTTTTAATTTTGCTAAAATGTACTATTTGCTAAAATGTTTTAATTTTGCTAAAATGTAATTTTGCTAAAATGTATAATTACTAAAGCGGTGCTTTTGAAAAACGTGTAGTTAACATACGTTTTGACTTTAATTTGTGTTGATTTCTATTTATTTATTGTTTAATGTTGCTTATTACTTTTGTGCTATTTTCCCTTTTGCAGTTTTATGTTGCAAGTCACTTTTTGCTGTTAGTTTTTCTGCTGACTTGTTTTTTCATTGCTACTCTCCAACAGCCATATGCAAATGAATATGCAACCACTCTGAAAGTCTGCATTATATACATCGCACTGACACAAAGAGATGTGAGCTGTGAATGTTTTTCGGAGAGGAGTTGACATCTCGGTTCTTCTGCTTCTGTAGGTCTGGGAGACATGGCCGTGTCCAACACTATCGGCAGTAACGTGTTTGATATTCTGGTGGGACTCGGCGTTCCCTGGGCACTGCAGACCATGGCTGTCAATTACGGATCAGTCGTAAGCACACCGAGCCTCGGCAACACCTCTTCAAGCTGTGCTCCTGCTTCTGCTGTTTAATGCACTGATGATGTTGTTTATTTATTTATTTAATGTTTATTTGACAGGGACAAATGCATAGAACATTGCTTTATAAAGTATACAAAGTAGATGCCATGCATACAGGTTTCTAGCCATGACTAATTTGCAACCCCTGTCCCTGGTTAGGCTTTTGAAATTAAAACAGAAATTACAGAGTATTGAGTTTAAAATGTATAACTATTAAAATACATACAATAAATACATCCCATACATGAAATAAGATATGGGCTTAAGTAGATGTAGAAATCACTATAAAACAAAGTCTAGACACATTTAAAGGTGCAGTGTGTGATTTTTAGCTGCATCTAGCGGTTCGGTTGCGAGTCGCACTAATGGCTCAGCCCACTGCTCACCCCTCCCTTTCGAAGAAGCTACGGTGGCTAAAACGGGACAAACATCGTTGTCTGAGACAGCAGAGAATAGCCAGAGTAAGCCAAGAGTGTGTAACATTGTCACTGTTTCTGTACCACAGTCCATTATAAACCACATCATGGATAAAGTTTACAAAGCCATAGTCAGGTGAGGATCAAGGGTCTTAATATATAATATAATAATAGTAATCAGCTGATTGTCTCACGAACGTAACCAGCACATTTCTCCCCACATAGCAAACCCATAATACAGCGAGGGAGAAGAACCACATGAAACTATGCAACTATTTTTCTAACAGGGTAGTAAAAGTTTAGCTGGCTAATATGAGCTGTTACTGTGGCTGAGCTGGTTAAAGCGTAAAGTCTTGTTTAAACTCGACGTGTCCGCATGAGCTTAAAGGTGCGCGCGGCAAAAATGACGTGATTGTAACAGCGCGCGCACCTCCGCATAACCTAGACACCATTTACTACACACAATAGGCTTTTTTTCTCTGATTTTGAAAACTCTTCGCGATCGACTTCAAATGCTTCCAAGATCGACTTGTCGACCGCGATCGACGGGTTGGTGACTCCTGTAACGTTACTGTTTTACGGTCAATGACAAGAGTACTAATCAGCTGTCTCACGAACGTAACCAGCACATTTATCCACACATAGCAAAGCCATAACACAGCGAGGGAGAAGAACTAAGTTACATGAAACAATCCAACTACATATTTTACACCACTGACAAGGGAAAAGTCACTACTCATGGGGCCCGATCTTGCACCCGGCGCAAATGACTTTGTACACTGACGCGTGTATCATTCCTATTTTGCACCCGTGCAAAGCGGGCTTTTCCCTCCACAGACGCACGCCGGCAAACTAGGGAATGAACTTGCACTCCCTAGGCGGGTCGGCGCAAAGAGGAGGCGTGTTTCGGCGCAAACAATCCCTGGTGCTATTTTGCAGTTCCAGAAAACAATTCCGCCACTGACCAGAAAAAGCCTAGTCTAAAGTCAGCGGCGCGTTGCGCGTTGTTCATAATGCTATTTTAAGCGCGCATGCTTGGCCATAATGTAGCGGGTGCACAACGCGCATACACTTTGATTCTCTCATCAACACAGATGCAGCAGTTTTTATTTTTGCAAATCATACATTATAACAAAGAAAAATATTAACACATGAGGGAAATCATTGTGGTGGCCATGAAGATGTAAAAAAATGTAGTTTTTTTCCTCCCACGCCTGTTTAACCGACGCCAATTTGGGTGGGTTTCTCCCATCCCCATACAACGCCACTTCTCTGTCTTTCACTGCCCTGACAAGAACGTCGGTCTCCTCGGCTGTGAACCGCTCCTGGCGCGCGCCTGGTAAATCCGCCATAATAATAACAATCCGCCATGCAACATGCGCACCTGCTCTTAAAGGGTATGTTGGATGACGCTCTGATTGGTTTATTTCACGTTACGCCCAAACCACACCTATGAATAATGAAGCTATTTCAGACCAACCCCTTTTAAACTTGCGTCGGGCGCAAGAGTCATTTATCCCGCCGGTAAAATAGCAACAGCACCCAAGACCCGCCCACAAAGTTACTTGTGCTTCGCGCTTGATACTTGCGTTTCAGATCGTTAAAATAGGGCCCATGGTGTCTATGGCTTCTAGCTTTCTGCGGCTTCTCTTTCAAGGTAGTGACGAAACGCGCTCTGTAGCGCTGTGTTCGCTGTCGGCTACGGTAGAAACATGACGTCACAATATGTCGACCTTCATAGAAGGGGGTGCCCGCGGTTATGTAGATATAAATGTCTAATTCTAAGGTAATAAAAACATTACGGTTTATTAAGTAAGTTCTTTATACACCACTGAAAACATAGTTATGGATGTCATATTGCATTTCTGTTAATAGATACTCAAAATTTTTACACATTGCACCTTTAACAATACAAGAACACAAAAGTGTGCATATGTCTGTGCGTGCTAACTTGTGGAACATTATGTTTGTATGCATTGTGTTGTTCCGTCCTCTGTACAGGTGATGATAAACAGTCGAGGACTCGTGTACTCTGTGGTGCTTCTGCTGGGATCTGTCGCTCTCACCGTGAGTAAATCAGCACGTTCCTGACTCACACTCGCACTTCTCTGTCAATTCAGCTGAAAAGATTTTAAAATGTTGAATTTTGAATGACGGGTGTAATTTGCTGGAAATCTGTCACAGGACAGATTCTCTCTTCATAGTGAAATAAACATCCCTGTTGTTAATGCTGGTACTGTATCAGTTATGATTATTAAAAACGGTATGTATTCTTAACCAGCATTTTACGCCATTGTGAACCAGTTGTGCCACTCGTAGTCATTTGCAAAAAAAGATATTGAGAAAGATTATAAACATCTTGATAAATAAATCAAATAATAAAAATTCAAAAACAGATCAATTTAAACAGTTTATTTTAGCACTTGCTAAAAATAAAATTAAAATAACAATACAATTAAAATAGTAACAATTAAGGTTATTTCTAATATTATTGTGAAGTGATTGACAATTGCTTAAACTGAATATTGTATTTTTATTGAATGTTTAGAAAGTCAAATGGTTGATTATTTTAAATAAATCAAACAATAAAAAAAATCTATCAATAAAAACACACATTCACACTACAATTAAATGTAGCACTTGATAATGTAGACATTACAATGTTATTTCTAATGTTACTGCAAAGTGATTGACAATTGTTTAAACTGAATATGGCATTGTCGGTTTTAACTCATTTAATATTTTGTTAATCAAATGGTTGATTAATTTTTAAATAAATGTTGCGAAGTGATTGACAATTGCTTAAACAGATTTTTTTGATCGAAAATTGTAATAATCAAATGGTTGATTCTTTTAAATAAATCAAATAACGAAAAAATAAATTAATAGATGCAATCAAACTGATAAAATTTGATTTAGATCTTGATAGTATAGAAATGAAAATAAAATTAAAGTTATTTCTAATGTTATTGCGAAATGATTGAGAATTGCTTAAAGTTTTTACTTGCTGAATGTTTTGATAATCAAATGGAAGATTTTTTTAAATACATTTAAAAAAAAATCAGTAAAAACACATTCACACTACAATTCAATTTAGCACTTGATAATATAGAAATGACAATGCAATTAAAAAGGTTTTTCTTATGTTATGCAAAGATTGACGATTGCTTAAACTGAATATTGTATTTTTTTTGGGTGAAAATTTTAATAATCAAATGGTTGATTCTTTTAAATAATAATAAAAATCAATTAATAAAAACAGACAGGCCTTCGTTCACTCTAAAATTCAGTTTAGCTCTTGATAATGTAGAAATGGCATTACAATTGAAAAGGTTATATATATAATGTTATTGTGAAGTGATTGACAATTGCTTAAATATACTTGCTGAATGTTTTTTATCAAATGTTTGATTTAAAGTTGAATAAAACAGATACATTCACGCTATAAATTTCAATTTAGCACATTATAATATAGAAATGACAATAACATTAAAAAAGTTATTTCCAATGTTGTTATGAATTGATTGAAAGTTGTTTAAAAGAAATACTGTATTCATTTTTTATTAGCAGAATGTTTGGTAACGTTGATCTATTTAGCTATGGTTAGACATTTCATAATTGATAACCCGACTTTATGTATTGACTTATAGAGTTCAAATGAGTCGTGAGATGCACAAATGGACTCTCTCCCGTATGTTCTTGTTTTTTCTTCATCTTCTTCCCCCGCAGATTCTCGGGATCCACCTCAACGGCTGGAAGTTGGACTTTAAGCTGGGTGTTTATGTGCTGGTGCTGTACGCCATCTTCCTCTGTTTCTCCATCATGATCGAATACAACGTCTTCACCTTCGTCAATATACCCATGTGTCGGGAAGACTAGAGCCTCACCAACCGCTCCATATCCCAGAATGCACCATCCTGATGTCACGATCACCCTGAGTTTCTCTGTTCTTGCACTGTTCACCATCATCACCTCAGATGGGACGAATGTTAGTCTTCATCAGGACTAAGGCTTGATTCACTGCGACTCATTTCACTGTGGACAGAGAAGATCTTCCAGTCGAGCTCATTTTCCTGACCTCGAACCCCAGAAAGAGGAACAGCTCTTCTCTTCCAGCTGAGATCTTTGATATCCCAAAATGCATTGCGTGTCCACCAAATATGGATAGCATCAGGAACGTACGGGCGCCTGGATAAACATTCACTCTTTTCTACACGCCTGTTTTTCTTTTCTAGTTTCTTTTTCTTTGTCACTTTGTTGAAAAAGGTCTTTTTGTAAGCGTGTCTCAAATATCCGAGTCGAAGCTCTTCACAAAGTCTTTATTGCTCATACAACTGTGAATTATTTTTCAGCATATTTTTGCCCTAAAATGAAGCGAAATTTGTAGAAATGCAAGAGAAACTAGATAAAAAAGTTTGTTGGCAAATTTTAACTTAAAGCCTAGCCAGAAAGTTTGAAGGCAATACAGTCAGAGAGAGAAAGAAAGAAAGAAAGATTAGTTAGAAAGTAAGAAATAAACAGAAAGAAAGAAAAGTTAGAAAGAAAGAAAGTTTGAAAGAAAGAAAGAAAGTTTGAAAGAAAGAAAGAAAGAATAATTAGAAAGTAAGAAAGAATAGTTAGAAAGAAAGAACAAACAAATAGTTAAAAGAAACAAAAAGTAGTTAGAAAGAAAGAAAGAAAGAAAGAAAGAAGATTAGTAAGAAAGACAGAAGGATTTCTCTTTCTTTTTCTAGAAAGAAAGAGAAAGAAAAGTTAGAAATAAAGAAAGAAAAGTTAGAAACAAAGAAAGTAAATAGAAAGATTGGGATGAAAGAAAGAAAGATTAGTTAGCAAGAAAGAAAGATTAGTAAGAAAGAAAGAGAAAAAATGAAGAAAGATTAGTAAGAAAGAAAAAAAGAAAGAAAGATTAGTTATAGAACGAAAGAAAAAAGAGAGATTAGTTATAAAGAAAGAAAAAAGAAAGAAAGATTATTTAGAAAGAAAGATAGAAAGAAAGAAAAGTTATAAAGAAAGAAAGAATAGTTAAGAAAAAGATTAGTTAGAAAGAAAGAAAGAAAAGTTATAAAGAAACAAAAGTTAGAGAAAAGAAAGAATAGTTAGAAAGAAAGAAAGAAAGATTAGTAAGAAATAAAGAAAGAAAAGTTATAAAGCAAGAAAGAATAGTTAAGAAAACGATTAGTAAGAAAGAAAGAAAGAAAAGTTAGAAAGAAAGAGAAAGAATACTTATAAAGAAAAAGAAAAAGATTAGTTAGAAAGAAAGAAAAGTTATAAAGAAACAAAAATTAGAAAAAAGAAAGAATAGTTAGAAAGACATAAAAGAAAGATTAGTAAGAAATCAATAAAGAAAAGTTATAAAGAAAGAAAGAAAGAAAGAAAGAAAGAAAGAAAGAAAGAAAGAAAGAAAGAAAAGTTATAAAGAAAAAGATTAGTTAGAAAAAAAAAAGAAAAGTTAGAAAGAAACAAAAGTTAGAAAAAAGAAAGAAAGATTAGAAAGAAAAGTTAGAAAGAAAGAAGGAATAGTTAGGGTTAGTGAGGCATAGCAACAGTAACTAAAGGGGGCGGGTCTTGTGAACGCTCAGCACTCATGATAATGACAACATGGTGAATGCAGTACGGATGGCATTCATACTATATGGAGAGTACTTTTAGCGGCCGTGAAGTAATTGCTTATTGAAGTATCTCATCGAGAGAGTGTGATTTGGGACGCAGCCCATCTTCATTGGACAGACTAACATTAATAATTACTGATCATCTGAACGTGTGGTGACTCGAGCCTGATGATCAGGACATCATCTTCTTTCTTATCAGGATCTTTTGTGCCTGTTTTCCAGTAGAAATATCCAAACATCCTTAAAAACAAGATACGTTTTGATTTTGAGTTAAGCTTTTGTTTATTTGCAAATTGTTTTAAGCATAACCTGACTAATATTAGTTTTATTTATGCTTAAAAAAGAAGAAACATTTAGCCAATTACTGGTAAGTAAGAGTTTACAAAGAATATATCCTCAATTAAGATTTTTTTTGTCTTATTTTCTTAGATCATTGGACAATTATTTTAGACAACCCTGATTTAATGTTATATAAAAGCTTAATCCATTGTTATTATAATTAGAGTATAAAGAACAAATGAGTCGAGTTAAAAAATAAAAAATATCATGACTTTTGAGTTATTAAGAGTTTTAAACGTGTATTGTCCTCAATTAATTTTATTTTCCTTATATCATTGGCAATTTCTTTAAATAATTTATTTATAATGCGTTTTTTTACACTCAAAGTGCAACAAAACAATAAGCAACCAGATTTTAAGCAAAATTCGGACTAAATAAAAAAAAAAGTCATATGATATTTACAAATGCAAGAGACATTTTGTACATTGTTATTGTAGTGATGTCTAATCGATTAATCACATCTAATATAAAAGTTGTTGTGTGTTTGTGTGTGTGTGTGTGTGAGTATATGATATACACACATATTTACAAACTTTTATGTTAGATGCAATTATCCGCGATTAATCGATTTTTTAGTAAATCATTTTTTTCTAATGAGGTAAGCTCAAATTCAAATACTCAATGCTATTATCAAGACTTTCTTAATTTTTCAATGATGTGAGACACATCTTAATTCAAGAAAAGTACATGTCTCATGTTTTAAGGATATTTAGATATTTTTTCACACATAAATACGGATGATGAATGATTTAGTTTTGCAGTGCAATTGTGGAATCAGTGTATTTTCATTTTCATCATGTTAGGATGTATCCTCTTTGAGGGCTCTGTGAATAAGTAGAGATTTAATACTCATCTTCATGTATAAGTGTGGTTTGTGGTGGTCTAGAGCTGGCCTTGATGCTCGTGAGACTCTGTTGTTTCCAGAGGCTGAAACTGAGAAATACACTTTAAAGCAAGCGAGCGGTTCGGGTCTCATTCAACGCGTGTTTGTGTGTGTTTGTTCCCTCACCTGATCAATCCGTTCACTGCAAAAAAATGATGTTCCTCAGTATTTTTGTCTCGCTTCCAGTACAAATATCGAAACATTATTATATCAAGTTAAATTTACTTGAGAAATTGATCCAAATGAAGTGAGGTTTTGCTTAAAACAAGGACATCTGCCAACAGTGTCAGACCTCAGAGGGAAAACAAGATGATTTTTCTGACATTTTGTAATAAAAGGCATTAAATCGAACAAAATATGCAATATTTCTCCCCAAATCAAAAGACAATTATATTCTGCACATAAATTGTGTTCTCTTTTTTTCATATTGACATCGATTTCACGAAAATTAAGCACATTTTCAATTCAATTCAATTCAATTTTATTTTCAATCATTATACAGATATACATACATGCATAAAAGGTGTAGGCTGAAGCCTATGTTTATTATGCCCACCTTTTGTACATAATTACTCAATTAGCGGCATTTTTCTCTCTGGATTTAACTTTTCAAAATAAACGTACATTTCCAAGATGTTCATACATGACTGCAAAGGTACACATCTCAGACATTATTTCAATAGTGAACATATAACGTAAACAAATTAATCATATTGAGTTTTATAAATATTTATCACCTTGTTTTTAAACATTTTTTTAAAATTACAGAGTGAATTACACAATTTTAATTCCTCGTCACAATTATTCCATAGGTGTACTCCTTTAACAGATATGCATCTATTTTTTGTGTTAGTTCTTGCTCTTGAGTCTTACTTTTTTAAACAAATAAATTCCTCTTAGTTTTTCCTCTCAAACTCTCAATGCTTGGATGTTTTTTTTCTTGTTTTGGGCAAAAACTCGCTTAATTTTAATAGGCTATATTTTAAAGAAATCAAGACTTGATATCTTTAGTCATTTTGTAGGAAGATTCTTAAATGAAGATATGAAGTCTTGTTTTCTGCAAATGAAGTGTTTTTGCTACTGTACATATTTTGGAAGATGATGTGCAATAGTTCTCCGTTACTCTTGCATTTCTAAATACTTTTCTTCTTTTTTAAGTGTAAATCAAACTAAATCAGTCAGGTTTATGCTTAAAACCATTTGCCGATGATTCAAGAATTCAGTTTTAAGCATAAACTGCCTTCTTCAGAAAACAACACCTAATATCTTCAGTCATTTTGCTTCTCAAGTGAATGTGTCTTCGTTCAAGAATGTTTTTAGATACTTGCACTAGAAAACAAGACAAAAAATACCGAGGAAGGACATCGTTTTTTTGTGCAACGTGAGCACGCCTGCAATGCATCGTGGGACGCTCCACCGAGGTGATCTCCGGACAGTCGTCTCGATGGCAACCCCATCCCTTGCCCAGTTCGACCTGGCAGCTACAGAACCGAACCTCTGTGGAGACGTTTTCCCGTCACGTGGGCCGAACCGTTGTGGGAATCCGCAGATGCTTTTGTGGGTTTATGCAAATATGAGCTCTGCTGTTTCTGTGCAGATCTTTCCGGATGTCAGAGGGGAACAATATAAAAACATGATCTTTTATGAATGTTGGGGAGAGCAATAGCAATAGGATTTGGACTTGTTGTGGACACTATGCAGGGAGGAAGTGGCATTGACTTTGAGAAGGATGTCGAACATGAAGGTGTTTCCGAGATGGTTGTTTGGTTTCGGCTTCACATCAAACTCGCTTTCCTCGCGACGTCACCCAGAGACTATTAGTTCCTCTGGACTCTTCGTAACAGACACTTCATGTAAATGCGTTTCTGTCTGACAAAGGAACATTTAAAGAACAAAACCAAGCATAGATGAATATTCTCTAGTGCCATTTTGTAATAAAAGGGGTTAAACCGAACAAAAACGTCCATATTTCACCCTAGATCAAAAGACAACATTATATTTTGCACGTGAATTCTGTTTTTGTACTATTATTAGTATTTTCATTGTTACTGATTTCATGAAAGTTAAGCACATTTTCCGCTCAATGCTTGGGTGTTTTTGTAATTCTCTTTTAAATAAATACAACAACGTGTTTTTACATTGTTTAACCTGTTAAAATAAGTTAAGCAATTTTCAAGTTACACAAGATTCTACTCACTTTTAAAGTCAGTTTAATGTCATTTAAGTTGAAATGACTTAAACTTCTAAGTTGATTTTACTTAAAAAATGTAAGGCAGCAACTTCTTTTGACAGTGTACAATATTTTATTCTTGTTTAAGGCAGTATGACAAAACTACCATGATCAATACAATCTACATCATATGTCATAATTTATTTTGCATTACTGAAAAATATTTTTCATTTTGTTGCATTACAATAATAATCTGGTTTCATCATTTATTTATTTATGATTATTTCTTTGTTATTTGTTTGTTTGTGGGAAATGTGTTGTAATTGTCATGAAAATATTTTTCGCCATGCACAAACTCTTGGTCCTAAATATAGACTTTGTTTTCTTTATGCAAAATATACTATCTTTATTTGTGGGTGAATTTTGACCTGGAGATTTTTTTTGGATTTGCCCTGAAAATGCACATATTGATGATGCATAATTTTACAGCTGTTGCAGCTATAAAGATTATTTGTACATATGTCTGAGATGCTTTGACCTTGACCGATTTACCATCAGGTGAACTGGTGGCGTCTTCATTTGAGACTTGATTTGGGTTTTTGTTGCTTATTAACACACACACACACACACACACACACACATGAATTATGTATCACATATCTGTTTATTAAGTCATTTTTTTAACAAGTAGAATTCAGATGGCATAATTGTTGTACCTCTACATATTGTGGATTGTATGGGAACTTACAAAATAAGCGCACACTCATTCAATACGTGTATGAACTGCGACCCCATTCACTGTGAACTCAACGTGATGTGGGATTCATGCCAATAATAATAAATGTATAATGATCAAAATATATATATTTCATGTCAAGTTAGTTACTATGAACCATAACTGAATACATCTGTAAAACGTATATATGAATGTATTGTCATGCTTTAATGGACATACAGTATCCAACCAATGCATTTTACTGTAAAGCAATAACATGAGAAAAAATATATATATAAATGTGAAAAAGAATTATTCCTGTACATTTGTCATATGAATATTTGAGAAAGGAATGTTTAAAATATGTCACAAATTAAACAATGCCATTTATACCTGTTTCATAGTTTTTGTGTTTTGAATGCAACGCGACGTGAACAATTAAGCAACAGAAGTCGAATGGAGTGATTGTTCAGAATGCAATGTTATTGCAACAATATCTGGTTCTGTTTGAGATGCACCATACACTGATGGGGTAATTGATACACTGATGGGTTAATTGAGGGACTGATGGGTTAATTGATACACTGATGGGTTATTGATACACTGATGGGTGGAACATCTCAGATTGTGTGATTAGAGGGATGTATGTAGGTCTACACTCACCTGCCACTTTATTACACCGGTTCAACTGCTTGTTAACGCACATATCTAAACAGTCAATCACATGGCAGCAACTCAAAGCATTTAGGCATGTAGACATGATCAAGACGTTCTGCTGAAGTTCAAACTGAGCATCAGAGTGAGGAAGAAAGTGATGTAAGTGACGTTGAACGTGGCATGTCAGTTGCTGGTCTGAGTATTTCAGAAACGGCTGATCTTCTGGGATTATCACACACAACCATCTCTAGGGTTTACAGAGAATGATCTGAAACGAGAAAATATCAAGTGAGTGTCAGTTCTGTGAAAATGCCTTGTTGATGCCAGAGGTCAGAGGAGAACGGCCAGACTGATTCAGCTGTTAGAAAGACAACAGTCCAACCTTGAAGCAGAAGAGCTCCAGCAGCAGAAGAAACACACCGGTGTCACTCCTGTCAGCTGAGAACAGAAAACTGAGGCTATAATTCACACAGACTCACTAAAACTGGACTATAAGATTGGAGAAACGTTGCCTGGTCTGACGAGTCTGGATTTCTGCTGTGACATTCAGATGTTCGGGTCAGAATTGGGTGAAAACAACATGAAAGCATGGATGATCCTGTCTTGTATCAGTGGTTCAGGCGCTGATGCTGTAATGCTGTAACGGGGGTTTCTTGGCACACTTTGGGACTCTTAGTACCAATTCAGCATCCATGTCACAAAGCTCAAATCATCTCAAACTGGTTTCTTGATCATGACAGTGAGTCTCTAAACTCAAACGGCTCCACAGTCTCCAGATCTCAGTCCAGTAGAGCAGCTTTGAGATGAGCAGCGGGAGATTCACATCATGGATGTTTCCAGCACCTTGAGTCTTTGACACAAAGAATTAAGGCAGTTTTGATGGCAAAAGCGGGTCCAACCCGGAACTAGCAAGTGTTCCTAATAAAGTGGTCGGTGAGTGTACATCTGTGTGAATATTATTTCAGTCATGACAACTCTCAAAGTGTTTGGCATGGTAATGGATATGACAGTGTTGATATCTTTGGTCTTTGCAGAATAGATCTGCTGTTGTTTATTGCTGCTGCTGCAGAGCATGTACAGGACTTGCTACTGCCAATACACACACGATACACTGCTGTGAACGAGTAAGACATGCTGCTACTGTACAATATAGCATGAATTACCCATAGCAGATCTATACAGGTGGAGCTGGGGAAGGTGGAGGGTTTCTAAAAGTGTGATGTAATGCTATTGCAAATGCTAATCAAGTGTTTGAAGGCTGAGCAGTGAGCTCATTGGCTACTGATCCAGCAGGAACCAATCAGGGGGGAGGGGTGAAGACTCTCAGCACAGCACACATGTGTTGCTGGGTAAAATGAGTTTATGAATGTCTTATCTATCAGAACCTGTTTGTAGATCAGCTGGCAGGAAGGGGTTAAAAAGAGGGGTTGTCACTTCTTTTGCTCACTGTTGATTTACAGATGGGGCTAATCCACTTTATTACAGCACAGTATACGCGATTTCCTTTGAAATGAGTTGAAATCCAACCTTAATCAAACTCACATGCCTGGAGCTTTCTATTAATCCCGGTGACTGATTATCTGCTTCAGGTGTGTTTGATTAGGGTTGGAGAGAAACTTTGCAGAGCTGTACGTGGCCCGAGGAATTGAGCTTGAGACCACTGATTTAGACTCGTATGAGTCGGTTCTTTTAATGAATCGTTTAAAAAGACGTTACCGATTCGAATCAGGCTGACAAATCGCACTGCAAATTTTTCATGATTCACAAGAACGAATTTCTCATCCTCTTTGCCTAGCATTAATGTCTTTCATGGTGAAAATTCCCACACTGTAAAATGTCTTAAACTCATATAGAGAATAACACATTGATTATCTTTCTTACAGATTGAGGTTTCTGTTGTTTAGGCCTACCTATTTATAATTTCCCCCCTTTACAGTTGTTCTTTGTATTTCAAATGCAGCGCAGTTTCTTTGCACAAAAAAAAAAAAAACGTCCTTGGAAGTATAACTGACTTACTGACCGGCCATTTCATTGTATCATTATACACAGTGCAAAGCATCAGTATTTACCTATTCATCACAGGTCTTTGTGTTAATTATTATGTTAAAGCAAATATATTATAGGCTATTAGGACAAAATAAACGCCTTAAATGATTGGATTCAATAGCCAGCAGATGGCAGACTAACACCACTGTTTGATTTACAGAGCTTTCGCAGTTACAAATCATTGGATGTTCAGTATGGCCACAGATTATATTTGCACATGTCTCACTGCTTTCACGTTAGATGCATAAAAAACAAACTAAGTGGCATTTGTTATGAATAATGAAAACACAGAGAAAACCTCCTGCAGCAGTTTAGCCCTGTTAAGACTTGCTTTGATGATTTAACATTCAGTCATTTTAAAGTGTTTTTGAGTCATTAATATGTGCATTAGTTATATAGGCAATGTGACAAAGAATAAATACAATGGGATCAACTCTGAGTTTAGTAACCAGCCTGTGCTTGTAAAAGCCTTTGGCTATAAACCTTTTTTAAAAATCTGAGCCACATCATCATCTGAGCCTTTAAAACTGAATGATGTCTGATTTAATGGAGTATTTGTGTGTGAGAGATATAAACCAACTGCAACAGCTGAACTCTCCCATTTTGCAGGTAAAACCTCTTATTAAGGGGGCAATTCACCACCTGTCAGTGCTGGAGCATTTGCTCCGTAATTACACCAGTTTGACTGTTAAAGCTGCGATTCTGCTCTCCCAGTCAAGCGGATATAACGTCTGCGAGGTTAACTCTCCCAGGCTTCTTCAGCATTCACCTGCCTTTTGCTGAATGACTGTAATTTTCATAACTGCATATACACTTCAAGCAGACTTGATTGTATTTATTTATTTACAAATATCACATTCAAGCACACTTGCTTGTTTTCATTCTTTCATTCAATCTTATAAAATTTCGTAGCCTGGGAAAACCCAGATAACTTCCGGCAAATTTAGATTTGCTCTAAAAGTTAGTCTGGCAAAGAGCTCATTCAAGCCCATTTCCAATCCGTCGAAATCGAGGCACCAATCAGAAGCGTTGGGGCGGGCTTTACACGATGACGACAGCGCTGGGATTTTGAAGCAGATTTTGTAGCCTACATTACAAAGATGGATGCCGCCGTCGAACATCACTCGTTCGAATCAGCTATCGCGTCTGTTTTAAGCGATTTGAACGTTTCCTTTTTGTTAAAAACCGAGCAAAGAACAACACTCGGAGATGTTTCTCCACCGCTCTGCATACGTCATCTCCTTCATCGCTCTGATTGGTTTTAGGTCTATCCGCGACGTCCGTTGGTGACGCCCCTCTGGAAACGATTTGTCTATGACGCTTTGCCAGACCATAACTCAGTTACAACTGAGAATGGTCTGGCTTTAACCTGGCTAAAAATTTCGATCTTAGACTGCAAACCATCACAAAAAAGTTTTAATTATAATCCAAACCATGTGACCAATAATGGCATTGCAAGTTTAAATATGCAGAAGTACGAATGAGAGGTATCTCAGAGTGGACCCAGCATCCAATCAACAACCATAAGACAGATGGAAAAGAATTTGACAGCGTAACGAGTGTTAGAAGATAATAGTGGTCAGTCAGATGTCTTCAATCTGAGCTCCAGACAAACTCTTCCACTTGATTCTGAGTAATGAGACTCACATAGGGGTCTGGTGCTGATAAGCAGATCTCTTGGTCTCTTTCTCCCTAATGAGTACAGAACCGTCTAACAAGCAGGACTTTCATGTGCCTTTCATGTTTTTTTGTGGTTAAGTCATGTAACCACATTTCCCAATAGCATTTCCATCCATATAAGACTTTTTTGAATTGTTGAATTCAATCCATTAGTCTTGTTCAATCTGACGACACATATGCATCTATAATATGGTTTCTCTGTTTTATGCTTTGTCATTTTTAAACAGAGTTCGGCTAGCGTATGTTTCTGTCGAGGGATACGCGTTCTGGCTTCCCCTAAACTTTGTTCAATGCGAGTGTTATGCTCTATTATGAACAGTCATATACGCAGTCATCAACTGTTGATGGGTGAGTCCTGAACAGCACACATTGCTATCTGTGTTCAAACTAAACTCTTAAGTCTTGCCAATTTAAACATTCAAGTGCAAGAAAACGTTTAAGAGATCTCAGACAGCGCGTAAATATTGAGTTCTCTTTCACGTCTTGCGCTTGAACGGACACATTTTATGCCAACGTTTTGGCGAGTATAGCAAACAGTAGCTTATGTCGAATGTAAAAGACAGCGCATGTGTATGAGTGTATTAAATCTGTGGATTACATGTCTTACAGTGACTGCAGCCTAATATTCCTGCTGTCTGTTTTAATGTTAATCAAACAACAAGAGACAAGGAAACCACACATGCTCTTGACTAAGCAGCTTTTGAAACTTTAATAATGATTCGTGGTTATTTAATTTATGCAATGCAATGTTGTTTTACATTTGATTACTTTATTCCATTTCTGTACCTGGAAACTGTCAGATACCTAAAAAGCGCTCTTTGTTTTATTTATATATTTGCTTTATTGCATTTATTTGTGCTGTTGTAGTTTGATTATTTGTTATGTCTTTATTTTATGTGATAATCATTTTTTCCCTGAGCACTTACCGAACCGTACCGAAACATGACAACCGCGAGTTATATATATATATATATATATATATATATATATATATATATATGTGTGTGTATGTTTGTATAATATTTGATATCTTTAGTCTATATGATTGTGTTGGGTCGCCACTTGATGTACAGTATGCAATGCAGTATTGAAACAAAGCATTTTCAACAAGAAATTACAAAATAGTATGCATGTAGATACTTTGTCTTCATTAGCACAATCTAATTCAACTTTGTCCTTCTAAGAGCAAGATGTGCTTTCCAAACAAAGCCTGCCATCGGCACACAAGACACATTTCTATTCAATTAGAGTTTAAACGTACCTGTCATGGTAGACTTCCCAAATGAACCATTTTCAATTCTGGATTAGTTCCATAAGTTGCCTTGAAATACTGAAAATGGCAGAATTCCCCATCTCAAAAATGATCACAAAATTGCTTAACCTATGACTGGTGGAGTTCACAAATCACGATGGCGGATCCTGAGCGCTCTAATGGAAGCTTGTAGATGTGTCCTATGATGGAGTTCATGAGCATTAGTGTTGGAGGACGCCCAAGTCACACATTTACGGGCGAGTGTGTGATTGCAGCAGCTGCACCTTCATTTTCTGACATTAGAAATCTGCCTCAGTGTTATTAATGCAAATGGCCTTTTTGATAATGTGCTGCATCATTGTATTAAAATCCATAACATGCAGGAAACTGAGAAATATTGCCAGTAACCTGAAAGCCTGTACGCTTAAGGTTCCCGTACCTTTTAACAAATGAATTTCTGTGACTTTTACAGTCATTCATGATTACTGGATTATGATTTTAAAGGGGCTGTATGCATAATTCACAAACCCTTGTTATATGGACCATTTTCTCAGACTGTGATGACGGTCATCAACATCGTAAATCCTGCAAAGTTTTTCATATTTTCACTTTAAAAAATGTTTATGTACATTTATAACATATACAAGTGACAAAAAAAAAGCTAGTTAATGCTGCTGTGAGTGTTTCTAATACAGCGGCTGTGAAAGTGACAGTAAAGTTGATATATTTCTGCCTTTATCACTCTCTCTATTCTTTTCCTCTTTTTGAAAGTTGTGAAAACGCAATCGTTGAGTATTTTTTGCTATTTGAGCAAATGGTGAACATAAAAAATATATTTAATGTAATCTCTCATTCACCGTTATAGAAGTTTAACCAACTAATATGACACTAATATGTAACTTTAGCTGGAAGTAACATTATTCAAGAATCGCTATAACGCCAAAACAATCTGTTACCTTAAATTATATGTTTATCTCTGTAAAGCTGCTTTGAAACAATCCATTGTTAAAAGCGCTATATAAATGAAGATGACTTGACTTGACTTGACTTGACTTGACACTCTGCTTCTGAGAGACCCCAAAATGTGAAAAGGGTCCATAGCGACACTGGTGGCCAGTGTGGTCATAGATATCCATAATAAAGGCTAGATGTCTTGTCCGCGCTGCTGGCCAATGAATGTCGACGTCCGCCATAGATATAAACACTATATGTCGCCTGGCTACGACAGTTCATTGGAACGAATGCGTCAATAGAGCCGCCATCTTGAAACAGGGGAACCCCTCATCAGCGTCAATGTAGGAAATGCTCTAACGGAAATAAAATCACCATAAATCGTCATGAATGCGATTTTCTAGTTGTTTTGGTTTGTTCCAACGTTCAGACATGTATTTATCATTGAGTCCAGAGAAATTTAAAATTTTTTACAAAATTTCTCAATTTTGTAAAATGTAATCCCTTGATGTCTGGTTTTTAGATTTCGTTCGTGTGAACATCCAGCATCATCCATGAATTCAGCGTTACCTAGCTACTCCGACCCCTGTTCCAAGATGGCGGCGGTTTTGACGCATGTTTAGAACCCCAAGGCGACATCTAGTGTTTATATCTATGGACGTCCGCACCTGGCGGCCATCTTGTCACAGGCAGCTCGCTCACTCGTAACATTGTGTTTTAATGGTGCATGTACTCTTTAAATAACCATAACTTGACTTGACCATAACTCAATTTTCTACAGATTTTCAAACGGTTTGGTTTGTTATAAACGTCAGAGATGTAGTTATGACACTGCATACTTATGAATAATAAGTGTAATAAATAATCATCCAGAATTACAGCCATGTTAATAACGTTTGTAAGAAACCAAACCGTTTGTAAATCCGTCAAGATTTCAGCGAGATCAGAGTATTTGTGTTCGCGCTGATCACTCATCTTACATCAGGCACCACAGAGCCCGCCAGAAAGCTTGCCTGTGACAAGATGGCCGCCGGTGATGACGATAGAGACTCCGCCGTAAGACATCTAGCCTTTATTATGGATATGGTTCAAAGCACGTTTTATGGGTAATCACTTTAGTGCCTGGTCACAAATCAGATATCACTTTATTATATAAGTCATTTGAACTACGTTATAACAACCATTAATGTCTTTTAAACTTATGGCCTATGTTTCACATACTAGCTAGTACATAACCGAAGCTATAGATTGTGAAATTAAACATTTCTCATTCTTAGTGTTTTTTAGTTAGCTAAGATAGTAGCATAGCATACAGCTATCCGAAATGATTAGAGATAACGTTTTTTTTTCAGCATCTACGACCTTTTTCGATACTAGACTTAGAAAACAAATATGATACAAGCATATTTATGACATGACATGCTTGTAATAAAAAAAAAAATATTATGCCTTATTGCTTAATAATAATTAACAATGTCGTAAAACTAAAATAATGCAATTTATTTCACATTAGCTATATAAATAATCAGGATACAAATAAAAGATTATTACATGAATTAAAGTTTGATTGATTATAGGCTACATTAAAGCAACACCAAGTAACTTTTCCTCTGCGGTCGCCCTACAGGTTGGAAGCGGAATTGTCCATTACCGCTATTGTAAATAATTTAGCCAACCGCAGCCTACTGTCGCACGCACGCTCGCTGTTTATCCAGCGCCGGCTTTGGAATCATGATGTAAAGCTACCCGGCTTAGTTGTAGTCTACTGTCAAGTACGCTCCACCTATCGGCAATTGTAACGCTTGCCGTAAAGCAAGTCAAATTTGTAGTTTTCTTATGTCACATTAGAACTACAGAAATGCAACCCGATCTGGCAATCTTACATAGCGTGGATAGGCCTAGGCCTATATCAGATAAAGGACTGCAAAGCAGTGGCATAAGTGCATTTCACCATGTCACGACTTGATGAACCACTGAAATTATTTTGAAAACATTATTTTAAGGTAAAAAAAAAATCTTAATTATGGCGCTTTTCCATTACCAGTACCAGCTCGACTCGACTCGACTCGCCTTGGCTCGCCTCGACTCGGCTCGCTTTTCGCTCCGTTTTCCATTGCAGAAAGTACCGCCACAAATAGTACCCGGTCGTCATAGCGACGCCTTTCGTTCCTCGTTGCCCCATCAAGCTCTCGCTGGATCCTCTCTTCGGCAACCAAACAAAGGAAAGTCTGCACCTCCTCGTTTGACCACGGCGTATTCTTCCGAGTTGCCATAATAATAGTAGTAAGTTTAGTAACTCTGGCCAAACTATTTAAAAATGGCGGGGTTATTTATTCTGGATACTCCATCTGGCGCGTGCAATGATGACGCAGATTCTCTGTGACCAATCAGCAGTCGGCATTGTTTTCACGTCACATTTTAGTATCGCCTTAGCTCGCTTAGAACCTCGCCGGAGGTGGTACGAAAAAAAGTACCCGAAAGCAGGTACAGGTACAACTTTTACACAGTGGAAAAGCAAACAAAGGCGAGTCGAGTCGAGTCGAGCCGAGCCGAGGCGAGCTGGTACTGTGTAGTGGAAAAGCGCCATTAGTGTTGCTTTAAGAATCGCGAGAACAGCTTTTAGATCAGGCATACTAGTACTGGGGTCCTAAGCTGGGACTCATTTTAGGTGAACTGCAGCCAGCAGCTTATTGCTTGTGCTCGTGCTCGCACTCGTGCACTCGAGAGACTGAACGTTCGTTCTACTTAGAAGTAAAACGTTGGAAATCCCTTCGCAGTGATAAGCCTTGTTTATACTTTTTTATAGCCTACATATTTTCTAAACATTTTCATTTAGTTTTGTGAAAATTCTTATAAACATGGCCATTTATTTTTATTGAAAGGGATTATGTCTGCTATATTGTAGGCTCATTTTGTTGATGTAAGCAACTTTGGTGTCGGTGCTGTGAGATGTACATGTTCGGCCAGATTCGTCTCGGAGTCGTGCATCTTCGGATGCGGAGTCGCGCGCGCTGTTACTCACTGAAAGGAGGTAACCGTTCGCGTAAATCCTTTTGATTTTCCCGGCAAAAACGTCCCGGGTCCTTCACACAAAAGGCTCTCATCGACGACAACCTAAGTCGGGGAACATCTCGTTTTATTAGTTTCGTTACAAGCTGTTCACACATTGGCAATATAAAAAGCGATTTATACATGACAATTCTTATTTATAGCCTCTTAAAAAATCATATTATATAGTTTGCAATTATAACTTTCATTATAAGAATATATATATTAATATATATATTAATATAAATTTATATATTGACTATAGAAATGTCCTTGCTTAGTTTAGTTACAACTTTATTAATCCCACAGGGGCAAGATTTTATGCATATATTCATGATTCAATTAACTGTTTTTAATGAACAAATTTTAAATTCCCTGATATTTTCTGGTTTTCTTTGCCAGTGGTAATCATAGGTGGTAACCAATAAAATATGTATTTTCAAATTTAATAAAAAGTTGAATCTATTAAAACACACGAGTGACAACCAATTTGATCTTAAATCATGCGTTAATGGTTAAATCCTTTAGACTCTTTTAAAGGGCTACCACGAATAGGCCTTAAGTTTGAATATAACGTTGACACATAAATGTACTTATGATGCATCGAGGGTATTTTTTTAAAATAGTGCATTATAAAGGCCTCGATCGAGTGTTGCCATCTTTCTCTCTTTGTCACTTTTCTGAGCACTAAACACACATTTGAAGGCTTGGGGACCCTTTGACTGGTTTTAGAGTGAGACTGAATCTTTAATGTTGTAAAGCAAATCAGTGCCTGCGGGGGTGCTGACATCTGAACGTGGTTTATTGATGCATTTCGAATGAAAGATGATGTTCCTTCATCTCTTTGCTCTTCATCCAATGTGAATGATAACACTTGCATCTCTCAGTATTGTGCACAAAAATCAGTTTCACTTCATTTGACTTTTTATTATAGCAGATCCTTAATATTTGCATGTTCAGATTTATATAATTCTAATTATATCACTTTTTGCATTTACAGCATGTGCTTAAATATTGGTAAACACCCACCCGTGACCCAATACTGAATTATAGATCATAGTCAGGGATGTAGTGGAGATTAAACGCACGTAAACGCCGTTTACGCACCTCCCAATATTCGGAAATAGCGTTTACCCACCTCCAAAGTGCGTTTATCCACCTCTAAATAGCGTTTATCCACCTCTAAATAGCCCGTAGTTCCTAAGGCATTTTAAATTAAGCTTATGTCGTTTTAGTTTCATATTGTTCATTATTAGTTTCATAGGTTGTTAAAACTAAGACGAACTCTTTCATATTGCGCTGCATTACTGTCAGTGTTGTTGACTTTTACTGACGGACGGTAAGGTTGCGCTGTTGACGCTCGCGCAGCCTCTCGAGGAGAAATCTACACAAATGAGCGCACACACACACACACTCAGTTAACCAGTTAACAACATACTGCCTATAAAAAATCTAAATGTGGAGTTTTTATATTTTTAACATATGTTAAGCAACCTCAATTATTTTTCCTGAACACCATCACGATTGAAAATGTGACATTTCCTACAACAAAAAAATTAAGTCACTTACATTTTTAGATCCAATATTGGCTGTTTTTGTTCTGTTTCAGCAGCGAAAATAGTTCCAAACAAAAATCACAGCAGAACCACGGCGCATCTCACAGGAACACTCAACCTGTTTTCATTACTGAATGATTCAGCATTTTGACCGAATCGATTGAGTCAAAGATTCAATGACCCATTCATAAACATCTGTCACATTCTTGAATGAATCAGCCGTTTGAACGAATCGTTTGTTTGTTTGTTTGAATGAATTAATCAATGACTCACTCATTAAGACGATCGCCTGCCGCCACCTACTGGCGGTTTAGTGTTATGTTTAAAAGTAGTATCATTCTTTCCAATGTTTCTTGTAAATTTAAATCAATTTCATAACATTATTTTACACAATTGTAATTTTTCAGTGTAAATTATTTAATTTGATCAGCCCCTAGGGTAACAGCCCTATAGTGTCTTATTATTCTAAATAATTGAATTTATTGACCAAATTTATGAATTTAAAATGAAAGATGAAGCATACATTTAATAATATAGGGGGAGGGGATGCCCTTTAAAGGTGCAGATATTACAATATGCCGATTTAAATATCAAAGCTGATTGAACACTGAGAATAATCAGAATAAATGAGAATATTGTTTCAGAATAAATTAACACACACCAAAAAAAAAAAAAATCCGGACGAGCAATTTTTTTACTCAGACAAGTGAATGACAGATTTACTTGTCCAAAGGACAAGTGAAAAGGCTTAATGTCGAGCAATGTTAGCAATGTCATCAGGTAGGCAGTGGCCCACCTTACTGGGTGACCACGTCGTGGTCCACCAGAATTTATAGTTTACCCACCTCTTTTTTACCACTACACCTCTGATCATAGTGTAATGCTGCAGGGCTGAAGGTTTAAGGCGGAATCTTTAATATGTATTAAAGAAAATAACATAAAAAAATATTTTGCACAGTAATATATGTAGCTGTGGGTATTGCATCCACATTCACAGATAAACAGTATATTTTCATGTTTGAGAGTCAAACAAGGCTTTTGAAACATAATATTACAGCATATTCATCATGTTGTCAGATGTTAATTGCACTTATTGTGTTCCGACCATGGATTTTATTTTTCCTATTAGATTTTCTGTCATCCAATAACAAACAAACAAACAACATTTTCTTTTCATATTGGAACTCACTTTCTCCTTTAATTTAATCCTACTTATTTCAATGAAATTTACTTGCAATTTATGAGTGAAATTAGTTTCAAAGTAAATCCTACACCAAATTATTTTCAGTGTTGAACTCATTCTTGTATCATACTATAATTGATGCAGTCATATTAATAATATTATCTTATCAATTTCAATAACTGATGAACACATCTATAAAAAATTGCAATTAGATAATGCATGATTGCAATTCCACTGCGGTACATACATAAATGCCATAAGGAGACATTAATATTTAAAACATTTTCAGTAAAACTATAGTATCTGACCAACAACATATAACTTAACAGATGCAGCATCCTAGTATCCAGCTGCAGACCCGCAGCACCACCAGTTTCAGAACCCCAGCGCCAGAACCGGAAGTAAGAGGCGGAGCTTACGTTCTAAACCGACTCCGAGTAACGTTTTGGAGCGTAATTTGCTTAGACACGAAACGGCATTATTACACACGAAACGTCATACTCTCTACGTATTATAATGATACATTAAGGTATACACGAATCCGACGAGCGTTCTGTGTAGGCTGCCATCTTGTGGCGACGCCATTACTGAGCTGTTACCGGTATGTAAACAAACCTCCGTGATAACGCACCCTCGATGACAGCAACAGCCAGGCAGTATGACTTGTTGGGTTGATGATGTTAGACAGTGGCCTCCAGTCACAGATGAAGGTACAAACGATCTTACAGATTATTTATGAAAATAGTTTGGCAAGCTAGCTAGGCTAACGTTAGCTAACGAAGGAACTATAAAAAGATCTGTCCATTTGACAACAATAAATAAATGAATGACATCAAATAAACGAATTCATGTTTTTCATTTGTGTCCATTATTTATCTCATTTTCACATTGCAAAAGGCAAGGTACATCTAGAAAGTATACATAATATCGACCAATTAGTGTTTATAAACCATGTAAAGAGGTCAATATAACAGCAGGAGAACAATTGTCACATAACGTTACATTTAGCTCAGCAAAGCCATTTAATGACCATAGCATGTTAATTGAATAGAAAAATAGCTAGAGAGGAGATTTTGCTGAGCACTATATTACATATTTATTATATTTTTTACTTATGTCATTAAATAATTGTTATTATAACAAAAACTGCATTATATTTTATTTAATTTGTTATTTAAAATATTTAATAATACCAGCAGATTGGGCCCTCTATGTTTACAGCATTAGGTGAGATTATTTTTTTAAAATAAACATGTATCCAAATTAGTCAATATTGAATCAAAATCGGAATCAAATCACAAGAATGGAATTGAAATCTTTGTCAAGCAATAATAAAAACTGTATCCTACCAGTCATTGTACAATGTAAACATTGTAACATGTTGTCACTAAACTTCATAAAATTCTATTTAGTTACCAAATGTTTTGAACCCCCCCCCAAAACAATCTGTCACAGTCAAGCAAATCAAACATTAACAACAGACATAACCATAATGTTACTAACGTTACTGCCCCAGTGCGCCCATTCCAACCCGATCTCACGGGAATTCGTACGAATTCTACGAGGTGGCTAATTCGTACGAATTCATACGACCTCACTCGTACGAATTAGTACGATTTGGGCTAAAACGTACATATTTGACGAGTTGGCCAATTCGTATGAATTCGTACGAATGACCTACCCCTGACCCCGCCCCTAAACCTACCCATCATGTGGGTTTAGACAAATCGTACGAATTCGTACGAGTGAGGTCGTACGAATTCGTACGAATTAGCCACTTTTTAATCACTCGTACGAATTGGTCGTGAGATAGCCATTCTCTGTTGTTTTAAAGGTATTCAAGAGTATTGGTAATGTTTTCTCTTCCAAATTGAAATTTTACTGCCGCCATTGAAACAATTTATAACGGAACATGTTTTCCCACTCGACATTATTGTTGTAACGTTAGTGACAGTCGTAAATCGCGGGCTGTTTATTCCAGTGGACGCAAGTTGCAACTAAAACAATAGAAGGCAATATGGCGCAACGCTTCCCAGCAACAGCTCAGTTATGGCGCCCGCTTACTCCCGGTAGTTTCGCCGGATTCGTCTATAGTACAATAAGCATTTTAAAACATTGATTTTGTGTAATATAATTGTATATAGTTATCCGTTTCATTGTATTATGAGAGTTACTTCCTGATCATGATGGTGAAAAATAATGCTTGAAACTTATGGGCATTTTATAAAAAATATACTTGATTTCACAAGAACATGTGCAGCATGCATTTTTCTTTATATAAAATAATATCAATAATGTTAATGTATGTCGCCATATGAGACATTGCATGGTAAAGGGATATTCAAGCTGTCAGATGGTGGGTGAACGCTAAATGAGAGAAATTCTCAAAAAGCACAATACGCAGTGGAGTGAGTCAATGCCACACGAGACCGCCCACCATATGCAGGTGGCAATAAATGAATGTTGTTGAAATGGAATACATCAGGTTGCTACATATGCTGAATAAATCAGACGTGGATAGTAAACGGTTTTCGCATTCGCACTGCATACAGAGGAAAAGGCCTTAGTGTTTTAGGAATCAGTTTCACGCTGTGTGACTCTAGTAAGGTGAGTCCCCGCTGATGGGGCCATGCGTAATTTATTTCATTTTCCCAGATGCCATTTACCCTCCCATCCGCTTCCGAAGACACGGTGTGTTTACTCAAACATTAGAGGAACTGATTTAAACAAGGGCTGAAATAGAAATGCTGTGACTGTCTGTTCGTGTGGACAAAAAGAGCACTGCAAAAAATGATTTGTGTCTTGCTTTCCAGTACGAATATCTAAGCATTCTTAAATCAAGATACATTTGCTTGAAAAGCAAAATGACTTAAGATATCTTGTTTTATGAAAAACGCTATCAAAATGAAGTTAGTTTATGCTTAAAATTAGAAAAAAATATGTCAGTGGGGTCAGGAAAAAAAGGGTAAACAAGATGATTTTTCTGACACCATTGGCTGATATTTTTTCTTGTTTTAAGCAAAAACACTTCAAAAACAAGAACAAGTCATTTTGCTTCTTCGTCTATCTATGATTTAAGAATGTTTAGATATTTGTACTGGAAACAAAAATACTAAGAAATCACTTTTTGCATTTTGTTAGCATAAAAACCCTTCAAGCAATAGCAAAAACATTTTTTTTATTATTATTTTTTTATTAAACGGTAAGTCCTCAAACAAAAATGTAAAAAAAAAAACAAGTACAGAAGTTGTATATATATATATATATAATGACAACAACAATAATAATCCATATACCAATCAATTGGAAGTGCATTCGCTTATTTCCTAAGAAATTCCATATAATCATCGGATACAAATTTCTTACTTTCTTATTTATTCTAATTTCTGTAATGTCATCAACACATCATAAAACACGAGCGCAAACACATACTGCAGGCATGTAGGACTACTCCTCAACATTTGGTCATAAGATCAACCTCATCTGTCTAGTTCCTTCAATAATAAAATCATTACACTCTAGTTCCACCATTCTGTACTTGCAAGAAAGGGAAATTTCAGTCAAGACACAAAAAAAGTGGACGTGGGAAAGAAAGGGGAAAAGTATTTTGCACCAGTCACTCCCCTACTGTACAGAAAGAAAACTGCAGTTCTTCATTGCTAACTGTGGAGAAGATGGAGGAGACAAATTATAAAACACTGAATGTTTTCCTTTGAACAGCACCGCTCAAAATTGGCTGATTTACCTCAGTCAAGAACAGGACCGAGCACCTTATAATGCTGAAATGTTGTACCAAAGTACTTCAAAACAGTTCACCGGTTCATCACATCTATGGTTTGGATGCTCTTTGTTGGCTCCAAGTACAATTGCATCAAACGAAAGACTTAATTTTGGTTCCTTGGTCATGTATCCATAATATCCCGTGCTGGAGTGGGTTCATGTGGGAGGCTCGTTGCATTCGGAAGAGCTTGTCCATGTCCCACCGAGTTCTGCTGGACTTCCATGGGAATTCCGGTTGCGTTCTCTCGATTCGGGAATTCTCGTGACTGTTTTCGGTATTCGAGAAAGGTGCACGCCTTGGTCGCGATGGCCACCACGTTCTTCCCGACGAAGATGGTGGAAACCCGGCTGTCCTGGAAGAGCACCATGTTGACGCCACGTATGAGGATGGTGACGATGTTGATAGTGACCAGACTGAGAAGAGGATAGAGCATCATCTTCTGGGGAGACACGTGGTCGCCCTGCACGCTGACCTCACTCAAAGACACGCAGGGAAGAATCAGAAGCAAAATGTAGCAGTAGAAGAACATCAAACCTTCAGCCCAAATAGGCAAACCCGTCCGCTGTGGCTCCCAAAGGTTTGCCTGCATATCCAGCAGGTCCAGCAAGTCCAAAGCCACCCAGAAGAGCCGACCCCTCATGTCCTCCTTCCTCCTAAAGGTACGGAAGTATTCCATGCTGTCCAGAGCCACCAGAACCAGGTATAGGCCTGGCACACAAATAGACAGCAATAAAGTTAAAGCCTTCCGGGCGACAGTCTCCAGACTCTTACGATCAGCCTTACAGTTCTGGAAGATAAAGTAAAGCTTGATCTCCAACACAAAGATATAGAGGAACCACAGGATCATGGCGTATCCTCGCCGAGCCGTCCGCACTTCTGCTCCAACCCAAACCGCCACATAGCGGAGGACGATAAGAAAGCAGACGTCCCCGACCAGGACAATGATGCAGACACCGATCTTCCGTGGGCCCTGGTTCTGCTCCACTAGGTAGGCGTCCATGAAGGCCATGCTGGTCATGATCACAAAGGTGGTAAGACACACATGCCGCTTGTCTGGTGGTGGCAACACCATGCTGAGGGCCACCACCACATGCACTCACTCACAGCAATGTCGTCTGCTTAGTTGCACTTGTGTTCGAAGGAGTCACGATGTTGCAGGTCAAGCTTTGCTGGGCTTGTTGGAGCGGCTGCTTTTTCATCCCAGTTCGGTGAACTTTGAAGGCATTTGCGATTCCAATCTTTCGTAATCTTGACCCAGGAACAAACTGAAAAGAAATTATTCTACTAAAAAGCCAATTTCTTCCAACTGACAGCTTGACTCACAGTTTTGAAAGGGTCGTATTGATTGTAGATCTGATGAAGCAGTGTTAAATGATGCAAAGTTACAAAAAAAGTCCAATGCAGGATTACTTTGAAATTGAAATGCAACTCTAAAAAAAAAAAAAAAGACAGAGGAGACCTTGTTTCAAGCTTTGCTGTGCTGTTTGGAGCAGCTGTTTTTTCCTCCCAGTTTGGTGAACTTTGAATGCATTTGCATTTCCAATATTTCGTAAACTTGACCCAGGAACAAAGTGAAAATAACTTATTCTACAAAAAATTCAATTGCTCCAGACTTTGCAAGCGTCATATTGATTGTAAATCTGAAGAAGCAGTGTTAAATGATACAAAGCTCCAAAAAAGGTCCAGAGCGGGATTACTTTGCAATGGAAATGCGACTCTTAAAGACCAAAGAGACCTGGTTTCACAATCTTGGTCTTGGCAGATGATTCTTCTCTGACACACTAAATGGAAGAGAAATCTGCCCATTAATCAGCAGGGTTGTATTGATCCTGTTAGACCGCATGCCTGCCCGACCTCAGCATTCTCAATGAGACGCCATAACTTTCCTCTTTCACGGTCATGCGATTGGAAGGTGATGTGAGGATACATGGGCTTTCCCAGAAGCTTTGCATGCATTTGCTGGATTGTGAGTTAGCCGCATTTCTTGTGACATGAAGGGAACTTTGAGAAAATAGAGCCCATGAACCGAATGTTCAGACTGTAGATGCTCAGCAATTACTGAGTCCGAGTTCTTCAGGCTAAGTACAGTTGTGGTAGGTCGTTTTTCTAGTAACGGGAAGGTAACTTTGAGAAAATGGAGCCCAGGAACCGAATGTTCAGACTGTAGATATTCAGCAATTACAGAGCAACATTTGTTTGTGTCTGCCAATGTAGAACTGCTCAGCAGTAGAAGATTGACTCTTGAGGGCTGGTGGTCTTTATCCATAGATCATTCAGACACGGGGTCAGTGGCTCCAGGGGCTCCACATCTGTCTATGGCTCCCCCAGGGGGAATCTCTTTTACTGGGCTTCAGTTTCATCCTCGCCTGCTCTTCTGACACAACCTAGAAAGAGAGAGGGAAGAAGAAGAGCTGTCAGCACAAAGTGGATAATAAATCACGGATTACTGCTAGGAGCCAACAGCAAATCCGGTCCTGCCATAGTGTCAGCATCATTTAAAGACATGTGATAACAGCATTGTGGAAATACACTGCTACATGGCCACTTAATTATTTGCACTTTTTATTAATACAAGGGAATGCTCACAAAATTCTACAATCCAGTGCAATAATCCATGACAATATTCCAGCATTGATTTGATCTCAAATGCAGGATGGTGGAAGCTGAGAAATGTGTGAGAAACAGCTGGGAGAATTCACTCAAACCTTTTTTTTCTCCATAGATATAAAACCTGTATAATTCTAACCTCAGAAACTATAAGTTGGTCTTTTAGTTAATACTAAATGAACTTAATTTGTTGTATGTATACATGACATGTCTTTGATCTTTGATACTTATCTAATCGCAGATGAATATTTCATTGCTCAAAACTGCTCTTTCATCTTTTAGCAGACATAACTGGGTTCTCAGTAATGTTTCTTTTAAGTAGCGACGTTGCCTCTGATGTTTAATTCCTTGGAAGGATAAAAGAAAATAGATGCAGCTGAGTCAATAGCTACATACAATAAGAGTAGAGCTCAGATCATTTGATATTGGAAGAATTTGCTGAGAAATGTCTGAGTTCATTTTTGATTGTAAACTTTGGTGTATTGACCAAAAATGCTATACTTTTTAAAACTTTGTTGAAACTAGATTACTGGGATATTTTTTTTATTAAGGAGATCACATTTGAGATTTTCTTTTCTCTTCATTATGCTTTTTCTCTCTTCAATATTCCACATTTCTGCCACAATACCATGTTTACAGTTAGTGTTACTACAGTAAATCCATGGTAAACGTTGGTGATTTGTGAATTGAAAAGCATTCAAACTGTATCGTTGTGGCACAATGTTCCTCCTGTTTTCCACATCCGTGTTATTGAGATTGTCAGCGTTGGTGTCATCCGACTTTAAACTAGTTTAAATCACAGAGACATTTGAGGTTTGTATCAGACCTTTTGCAGCAAACATCAGTTATTAAATGTAGTTTCACTCACGGTTTAATCCAACACCTGGCCTAAAATCTAGTGCTGTCACCTTGCGTTGACACTGTGAAGCTGCATGATTTGTAAATTATGCGTGGCGGGCCAAATATAGGCCTAATGTATTTTAATAGACAAGCTTCGGACTTTGAACACCCCTCGCTCTCAGATAATGTTTCTTTTTCAAGGCTGATGTTAAAACAAATATAAGTATCATCTGTCGAGCCACGAATGATGTAATTTCTAATCATGAGTTTGATGGATTTATGCAGGTCAATAAACGTCCATCATTAATAATTCAAGCTGGGAGACTGTGGATCTGTGTTTGGAAATCTATTTAGACTGACCTGTTTAATATTCACACACTGAGCCGCTGGCGTTTTTCTGATAGCCAAGGTCGCAGGAGTGCTAATCAACACACTGGGCTGACATTTCACAAAAATTAGGCACAAATAATGAAAACTTGACCACACGCAGCTAGCCAAATCTCATCCGCTTGTCTCATTCCAGATTAAAATGTCATTCTGAAAAAATGGAAGAACAAACTAGAACAAAAAACAGTTGAACTAAAACCAGGTAATTGGAGTGTGTTTTTAATGCAGACCATCAGGAGATGAGTTAAGCTCTCTGTCATGTCCAACACAATCTTATTAGCATTTGGCAGAGTACACAGATAGCAGACATAGATCTCATTTCTATGCTTGTCAGCTCAGAACGGGGGCAGATTTAAATCAATGTAATAGTCCTCAGAATGATGCATTAGTGATCACCTTGGGCTTTTTTTACACTATCTGTATGATACGTCACTTGAATAAGAAAACACTGAAAGCGCTGTAGTTTTTCAGTATCGGCTTTGTTATTTTGGAGAAATATTAAATCTCAGTTAATCACAGTTTTCCAAATGATTAAATGCAAAACCGTGACATTTGTAAGCATTAGGCCTGTCGCGATGATCGATTAGTCGTCTGATCACGGTTATTCGATCTAATCGCAATTATTTGAGAGAACCACAATAATTGTGAAGTTTGAATTTCAATCACAGTAGATAGACAGTGAAAGGTCTTACTTCATGCAAAATAAAGGTTTGTGGGTTTAATCAGACTGCATCATATATTATATTAGATTTTATATTATATTATAATATCATATGCTTTAATGCTGTGAAATATAATATATAATATAATATTATTTTACAGCATTAAAGTAAATCATGTGGGCCTATTTTATTATAATTTTTTGAGTTTGTATTATTTATGATTACAGTGTAAGCCTAATGCTATTTTTTACATGGAAGTGACATGAACAAAACAGAATTAAATTGTTATTTAATGCAATTATTGCAATCATGATCGTGACGGGCTTAGTAAGCATATTGTCATTTTTAATAATTAATTAATTTCAGTAAAGCAAATACTACTTATATGTATAAATTGTAAAATATTTTAATTACAAATTCACATTTCAGTTAGATTTTATATATCAAAGAAATGAGAACTTTAAATGTACTCAATCGCAATATAAATATAGCTTCATTTATTTTTATGCAAAATATAATTCCATATTTTTTATTTAAATTTTTTGGGTGAAACTTGTCAGACATGTGACACTCATCCCAATTGAAATACAGATAGAAATTAATTAATAAAATACACCTTAAAGGCTGAAAGGTTACTCTTTGTAAAAGACCCTTATGGAAAGAAAACGTCTCGGTTACGGATGTAACCCTCGTTCCCTGAGTAGGGAACGGAGACGTTACGTCGGATGACGGAGAATGGGGGTTTCGCCAGAAAGCCAATCCTCTTCGAGTATTTAAAAACGAGCCTATGGCAATGAAATGCCAAGGGTCTGCGGAATTTGCCTAATGTATCTCCGCCTCACCGCGTGAGTATTTAAGGAGAGACAGGTGCAACAGCAGATCATGTCTTCGCTGAGGAGCCGAGACTGAACTCAGGCGTCTACCCAGCGGTACAGCGGAAGTGGCAGGGAGACGTAACGTCTCCGTTCCCTACTCAGGGAACGAGGGTTACATCCGTAACCGAGACGTTCCCTTTCGTAGTCACTCCGAGTTACGTCGGATGACGGAGAATGGGGGTCCCCGTGTAATCACGCCACCTTCACAGCTGTCTTCCAGTGCCCTGCGAAGTCTGACCTCCCTGTCGTGATATAGGCACGGACGAAGGAGTCCTACTTAACACAGGAATACCAAGGTACACTGGGAAGCATATCTCATGGGAGATATGCCGCAGCATGCCTACCCATAGGGAGGACTTAAGAATACACATATGGCCCAAGGGGGCTACATATGGAGGAACACTGGAGTGACCAGCCCGTAGGGTGGCATCTACTTTCAACTCCAGGAGTGGCAGGTGACTTGCCGAGGGAAAGACACTTTCTCAAAGAGGCTTACAGTGGAAATACACATGTGGGGGTTACTCAGAGGAGGAACCATGCACACGGAGGCACCTAGCCGACGCACAGGCAATAGACACTGGCGCCAGCGTCAACAGTGCTGGAGGAACTCAGGGCTTCAGAGAGGAAGGTTCACCTGAGGAAATATCGCACGTATCCAGTCCGTGGAGTGGAATGGCGAGCAAGCGAGACACTTCACAGCTCCCATGTTAGCTTGAAAAAGACAGTACATGGGCGGAGACTGGCTCCACTCGGAGATTGTAGAATCTGGCGAATGTGTTAGGTGTCGCCCAGCCTGCAGCTCTGCAGATGTCTGTTAGCGAGGCGCCACGCGCTAAAGCCCAAGAGGACGCCACACTCCGGGTGGAGTGGGCAGTCACACCAAGGGGGCATGGTCGACCTTGCTGCTGGTATGCCAAAGCAATGGCGTCCACTATCCAGTGAGACAACCTTTGTTTGGAGAGAGCCTTTCCCTTCAGCTTCCCACCATAACAGACAAAGAGCTGGTCTGAGGTCCTGAAACACTGCGTCCTGTCTACGTAAGCACGGAGTGCGCGTACTGGACAGAGCAGTGCCAAGGCTGGGTCTGCCTCCTCCCGGGGCAGCGCTTGCAGGTTCACCACCTGGTCCCGGAAGGGAGTGGTGGGAACCTTGGCCACATATCCAGGCCGGGGTCTCAGGATCACGTGAGAGTGGCCGGGCCCGAACTCCAGGCACGCTTCGTCAACGGAGAATGCGTGCAGGTCCCCTACCCTCTTGATGGAGGCCAACGCAACCAGGAGCGCTGTCTTCATTGACAGGATCTTAAGCTCAGCTGATTACAGAGGCTCAAAGGGAGCCCTCTGCAGGGCACTTAAAACCACTGAGAGGTCCCAAGAGGGAACGAGAGGAGGGCGAGGAGGATTCAGTCTCCTCGCTCCTCTCAGGAACCTGAGGATCAGGTCGTGCTTTCCAAGAGACTTACCTTCAACTGCTTCGTGATATGCGGCGATAGCGGCCACATACACCTTCAGGGTGGAGGGAGACAGCCTTCGCTCCAACCCGTCTTGCAGGAAGGAAAGCACAACGCTGATCGAGCATCTCCTGGGGTCTTCTCGGCGAGAAGAGCACCAGTTGACGAAGAGGTTCCACTTCAACGCATAGACATGTCTCGTGGACGATGCTCTAGCGGAAGTGATGGTAGCCGCCACCGCTGGTGGCAGGGTACTCAAACCTGCCTCGTCCCGTCCAGGAGCCACACGTGGAGTCTCCAGAGATCGGGACGAGGGTGCCATAGGGTGCCCCGTCTCTGAGAAAGGAGGTCCTTCCTCAGAGGAATTGGCCAAGGAGGTGCTGTCGCGAGGAGTATCAGTTCGGAGAACCAGGTCTTGGTGGGCCAGTATGGGGCGACCAATATGACCTGCTCCTCGTCCTCCTTGATCTTGCACAGAGTCCGTGCGAGAAGGCTCACTGGGGGAAACGCATACTTGCGTAGGCCCTGCGGCCAGCTGTGCGCCAGTGCATCCGTGCCGAGCGTGCCCTCGGTCAGGGAGTAATACAGGGCGCAATGGGATGAGTCGTGGGAGGCAAACAGATCTATCTGTGCGTCGCCGAACTGGTCCCATATCAGCTGGACCGACTGGGGATGGAGTCTCCATTCGCCAGAGGTTGGCCGGAGCCGTGACAGCTCGTCGGCTGCACGGTTCCGCACTCCAGGAATGTAAATAGCACGAAGGGACCTCAGGTGCTTCTGACTCCATAAGAGGAGGTGGCGTGCGAGTTGCGACATACGGCGAGAGCGTAGACCACCCTGACGGTTGATGTACGCTACAGTCGCGGTATTGTCCGAGCGGACAAGTACGTGTTGACCCAGGAGCAACGCCCGGAAGCGGTGCAGGGCAAGGCGTACTGCCAGCAACTCGAGGCAATTGACATGCATGAGGCGCTGGGGTCCTGTCCAGGAGCCCGCGGCTGCATGTCCATTGCACATGGCGCCCCAGCCCGTGGCAGAGGCATCTGTGGAGACGACAACATGCCTGGAAACTCGTTCTAGGGGAACTCCGGCCCGTAGAAAGCTGAGGTTCCGCCACGGGGTGAAGGTCTGACGGCAGGTCGGAGTTATTAGAACTCTGAGCGTACCGCGATGCCATGCCCACCTCGGGACTCGATCGCGAAGCCACAGCTGAAGCGGTCTCATATGAAGCAATCCGAGTGGCGTTGCTGCGGCTGCGGATGCCATATGCCCCAGGAGCCTCTGAAAAAGTTTCAGTGGGACCGCACTCTTGCCCTCGAACTGTCGAAGACAAGTCAGCAGTGAGTGTGCGCGCTCGCTCGTAAGCTGCGCGGACATGGCGACCGAGTCTATCTCCATACCGAGAAAAGAGATCCTCTGCACGGGGCAAAGTTTGCTCTTCTCCCAGTTGACCCGAAGGCCCAGACGGGCTAGGTGCCGGAGCACTAAATCTCTGTGTTCGCAAACCTGATCTCGAGAGTGAGCTAATATTAGCCAGTCGTCGAGATAATTCAGGATGCGAACCCCGTGTTCGCGTAGGGGAACAAGGGCTGCCTCGACGACCTTCGTAAAGACGCGAGGAGACAGAGCCAACCCGAATGGGAGAACCGCGTACTGGTATGCCTGCCCCTCGAAAGCAAACCGAAGAAACGGTCTGTGTCGAGGTAAAATGGAGACATGAAAGTAGGCGTCCTTCAGGTCTATCGCTGCAAACCAATCCTGTGGCCGCACGCATTCGAAAATGCGTTTGGCCGTGAGCATCTTGAACGGCAGCCTGTGAAGGGAGCGGTTCAAGACGCGCAAGTCCAGGATTGGCCGTAACCCACCGGTTTTCTTGGGGACAATGAAGTAGGGGCTGTAGAACCCTGACCTCATCTCGGCTGGAGGGACAGCCTCGATTGCACCCTTCGCCAGCAGGGTAGCAACCTCCGCTCTCATGACCGGGGCATTGCCACCGACCATAGTAAAGCGGACTCCCCTGAAGCGGGGAGGAGACCGTGCGAACTGAATCGCATAGCCGAGCCTGATAGTTCGGGCGACCCAACGGGACAGATTGGGGAGCTCTAACCAAGCCCCCAAAAACTGATCCAGTGGAATCATCCGAGCCACAGGCGTCCCCCCGGAGGGGCAGCGAGGCGGAGTGACCGGCACAGGCAAGGGTGGCATAGCGGCCCTGAGCGTGTGCACAGCCAAGCTCCGCGCCCTGACAGAGGAGACCAGGGAAGGACCAGCGTTCCACGGGGGTCTGCTCTGCCAGGGGTCTGGCGATAGAGGGGGATGAGAGTGGTGTGGTCCGGGGACGGCACGCACTGTCATCCTCGCCCTCAGAGACAGAGGAGGACGAGAGTGGCGAGGCACGGGGGCGTCGCGCACTGTCATCCAGCTCTGTGTGCTCAGTGATGGACATTTCGGTTCTTTCTTTAACCACATTAGGGTGCTGCCCACCCGTGGGTGAGCAGCGGGGAGTGGAGAACAAAGGATTCTCCCCCGGCCCTCCACCGGGGGAAGGAGGGGGCCTGCAACCGCCTCCTGGGAAAAAACCGACACCATCACTGAGCAGCCCGTCTCAGGAACGCCGCTTGGCCTGGCGTTTAGCGGGGCGCGGGGCCTGAGGGGGCTGGGACGCCTTCCTGCGGCTTCCTCCACGACGCGGCCCGGGTGAAGGCTGCTGCTGGGGCCGTGCGGGAGGGGCGGGAGCCGCAGGGGGGCGTCCTCGGCGGCGAGCAGGCTGAGGCGTCTGTGCCGACGGCTGGGTGGAGGCAGCAGCTGGCCGTCGGGGCAGAATGTTTTATCGCCTCAGACTGCTTCTGTACGGTTGAAAACTGCTGGGCGAAGTCTTCAACCGCTCCGCCGAAGAGGCCGGCCTGGGATATGGGGGCGTCGAGCAGACGAGTCCGCTCAACGTCCCGCATATCGGCCAGGTTCAGCCAAAGGTGACGCTCCTGGACCACGCTAGTGGCCATCACCTGACCCAGGGAGCGTGAAGCCACCTTCGTCGCCCGGAGAGCGAGGTCGGTGGCGGCACGCAGTTCGTCGAACGTCCCTGGGTCAGTCCTGCCCTCGTGCATGTTTCTGAGCAGCTGGGCCTGGTAGACCTGCAAGGTGCTCATAGCATGCAGGGCAGCAGCCGCCTGTCCTGCAGCTCTGTGAGACCTCGCCACCATGGATGACGAGAATCTACAGGCCTTGGACGGGTGCTTAGGATTGCCACGAGAGGAGGCGCTCTGAGGACACAGTTGCATCGCAACAGAGCGCTCCACCGGGGGAATCCCAGTGTACCCATGGGCAGCTGCGCCATCGAGGGGAGGAAAGGCGGAGAAAGCTGACGAGCGTTCACGGGAGGTCAAAGGAGCCTTCCATGATCTCGACAGCTCCTCATGCAGCTCCGGGAAGAAAGGAATTGGGGTCGGCTGAGGCCGTGAGGCGGCAGCCGCACCCAAAAACCAATCGTCCAGCCGCGAGCGCTCGGGGCAGGGCGGAGGGTTCCACTCTAACCCGATGCTCACGGCTGCCCGGGACAGCATGGCCGTCATCTCGGGATCCGACACGGGCAACGCTGGGACTCCCGAAGGAGGCAACGCAGCCGCATCCTCACTTCCCGAAGACTCTAGCCCACCTTGTGATGCCGCGATCGACATCGTGTCATCCTCTGGAGCGCCGAATGAAACACGCGGGACTTCCGAAGAAGGACCCGCCTGAATCACCGCGGCACTCGCGGGTTGCAACACAGGGAGGGGGGTGTGGTCCGAGGACGCATCGTCGGATTGCTCCACACCGTCACCCTCAGATCACCCTGTCCCCCAGCCGAACTACCACCTCTCGTGGAGGAAGCAGGACGGGTGGTGGACGCGGGGACTCTCACTGAAAGATCATCGAGTCTTAATCTAAGTGTTGCGATGGTCATGTTCCCACAGAAGGAACATGAGTCATCCACGAGCGCTGCTTTAGCGTGTTCAAAGCCCAGACACACAAAGCAGCGCTCGTGCCCATCAGAAGATGACAGATAACGACCGCAACCAGAAGAACACGGGCGAGACATCTTTAAAAAGACGTGCCACGTGCAGCTCTTTTAGGAGAGGAAAAACTCTGCAATGCTGAGGCGACCAGGGAGAAAACACAAAGTCAGGCAGACCACTGCACAGATCGCAGGCAATGTGAAGACTCGCTGGATACCGCCGTCACACCAACACTGGAGAGTTCGCTCGTCTCGAAGAGGTGAGTCACTTGTAAACTCAGTTTGTGGCTGTGGAGTGAAGAGGTTCTCTTGGCTCCGAAGCGAAAAACATGATCTGCTGTTGCACCTGTCTCTCCTTAAATACTCACGCGGTGAGGCGGAGATACATTAGGCAAATTCCGCAGACCCTTGGCATTTCATTGCCATAGGCTCGTTTTTAAATACTCGAAGAGGATTGGCTTTCTGGCGAAACCCCCATTCTCCGTCATCCGACGTAACTCGGAGTGACTACGAAAGGGAACTCCCAAATCTCTTAGTTGCTTCTCCAAGACATCATGATGGTGAGCAGATGGAGACTTTCGACTCCTAAGAAAAGACCCCAGTAATCTCACATACGTCTCCTCTAGAGTTTCAGAAGAGATCTCAATGTTTCTCAACCATTTCTCATCAAACGATATGTTGATATCTATCCATATTCATTTGATATCTTTATACGCTCACAGCAAATCAACAACTGACTCATTTGTGTCTACTTTTATTTCGGCAAAGGAATTTTAAAAATGTGACAAAGTTGATGGCAAAGCCCTCGCAGATGGATGTAACAAACCAACCGACTGTAAACCAGACAAATGCTCAAACTTTTCTGCGTGAAATCTTAACTTGCTTCAAAGTGAAGACAAGATTATATTGAGCACAGCTGTTCTCAGACACAAACTGATTCACCGAAGAAATCTTTAATGTTGCCGGAATTAAAACAATGAATTATGAAATGCATCCTCTTTCAAGGCCCTAATGCATAATGAAAAAGTCTGCAATATTCATTTCACATGTAATGTTTCACAAAGAAACGCATTTCTATTTTCTATAGCCCACCGAGTGCTGAAAAATGACACCAAATCTTCTGATTAATCGTCAAATCAGTTTAAATCTTTGATCGGAGCTGGTTGAAATCACCAGTGCCAATTCATTTCATAGTGCACAGGTTTTTATCAGTCCACCAGCAAACATAATCATGTGTACAAGCTTCTGAGGAAGAGCAAAAGTTTGTGAGATTCATGGCATCAAACATTTGGAAGATATCCAGGAGTTTTATTGGAGACACTTGGTATCAAGTAAACAAGATATTCATGAGCAGAACTGAATATTAGAGATAACAGGGCCGCCCACCAGTGTGTGAAACGCAAGGACATGAAAATACATGGACTTCACCTGTGCAAAACAGTATTCTGGTGTGAAAAAACTGTTGTGGCTTATTGACAAGTTTACACAACATTTCGTCACCGTATTTTTCTTAGGGAAGTCAATGTTTAGACACTAAATAGTGAGTGCATCAAAGACTCAAATAGTAACAGCAGGCTTTTGACTTGATTTTAATCCCTTCTATTGAGTGTGATTTTTGTCCGTTTACATCTCTAAATAATAATACGATAATCACAGAAATGCACAGCGGCATGAATAAATTCATTGAAAAAAGCAGATTGCTGTATATTTACTTATACTACGGGACTGTTGAATGCTTGAATCTGATTGGTTGATGAACGTTCTAAGGTGTGCAATTATTTTCAGGGAAGTAGCCTGGTCCCATTGACAAGCGTTAACTTCCTTGTAGGCGGGTACTCTGTTGCAGTTTTAAACTATTGGATCTGCCCAGAGCCACTCGATCTGCCATAACGAATCGCTAACGTTTGGTCGTGACGACATGACGACTCAAAGGCTAGGCTACAAAGAGTCGTCCGGTGCACAGTTCCAGGTCCATTAACAGAGCTGTAAAGATTGCGGCCGACCCCTCTCATCCTGCCAATAGTTGGTTTAATCTTCTCCCCTCTGGAAAGCGGTACGGGCCATTTTGCCTAAAACATCACACCACCGACACAGTTTTTCCCCCCAAGCAATAGCCCTCCTAAATGACTCTTAAACCTTGAATACATTGCACTCTGTTTTTATTAACACAACACTATTTATACTCTCGTTAACTTATTGCTCATAATGTCTCTGTTTGTCCTTGCACTGTGGTTTTGTCCTTATTTTTTTCTTGTCTTTTGTATTCACTGTGTGTTGCCTGCATGGAGAAAACCAAATCAAATTCCTTGTATTTTTTTATACATGGCGAATAAAGTTGAATTAAAAAAAAAAATAAATAAAAAAAAACTAGCGCACGACATCAACGTCATCGTTCTCAGCCACTCCCTCTGTTCGCTGATTGGACCGGTAAAAAATTGACTGAAGAAAACCAAAGAATACACCACAAACCCAGACGTAGTACTGAAGGAAAATTAAAATGAGCGGAAGTACGTGGGAGGGCGGAGCCAGGCTACGGCTAAAGTAGTTCCAGGCAGGTTTTGACCGCATTACAGTTCCATATCACTTCGCCAAATGATTTCAGTGATTTCAAATGTCCTTTCAGCCGACAACAGCAGAAGAACCAAAACCCACAACGACACTGACCGAACAAATAAATATAGTAAACAACGGGATAAAAACGACAAATTATTTCCATGTTTTTGCCACAAAATTGCGTTTTGTGTACGGAAAGCACATACTCTCTTTCTCCCACTTAAACACACACACAGTACGGACACACACTCGCACATAAACGTGTTGTCAGCGCTGCTCTGACGATTTTATCAGTAAAATAGCTTAAAAGCAGTGTTGGGGAAGCTACTTTGAAACTGTAGTTTGACCAGCTACAAGCTACTCGTAAGTTAAAGTAGTTAAACTACAGTCAAGCTACCCTTTTGGAAAAGTAGTTAGCTATACAAGTTACGATCAAAAAGTAACTAGCTTCATTGAAACTACTTTTGCTTTTTTTGAACAACATATATTATAAATAACTGAATAAGTGTCTGAGGAATGTTTTAAGTAAAATATTTAGTGTTTAAAACAATGCAATACAATTATGACTTTTATTTTATTACACACAACACTCAAATATCTCAGACTGTCTGTCAAAAGTGCAAAATTGCAACAAATACAACATTGCAAGAACAAAATATACATCCAATGTAAATTGCATGTATAGACTTTTTCCTCAAAAATACCGATTGTGAGATGGTTGCATTTTGGCAAGAAAATACATTGAACAAGCGCTCACATGTGGCACTGACAATGCACGACACGTTAAACTCGCTCACATGCAGTGATGGAGCTCGCAGAATTTACTGTGAAAGAAGAACCTGAATCACAAGCTTGTGAGCACAGTTCGGTTCGCTCTGAAACCAGTCACAACAAATCTATACAGCAATTTAATTAGATCAAAGCCTTTGTCGTGCGATAAAAAAACTCTATCAAATTTTTTTGTTCAACTGACAAACACGATGGCGCAAACTTCAGTGGTCTTTTATGTTCATTACCAAACTGGCGGACAGATCATGGCGGTTCAATGTAATTAAATCAGAAATAGAAATTTGATGTAACATAGAGAGCAACAAGCAGGATAATTAATACATTTAAAATGGCCATTAATCACCTGTATGTGCGTCCTTCAATTTTTGCTTGAGGTCTTCTGTACGCCAGTGAACCGTTAGCCGCAAGATGCGTGATTAAACAACAGGTCGCGGTAATGGCAAAAAAATTAGTTTGTAATCTAACAAGAAGAAGAATATCCTTGCATCGCGCTGATTCGCGCAGGCTCAACAACACGCAATGTAGCTTTTGCTCGCGCTACACCGCTACTTGCTGCAAAAAGTAGTTAGCTACTGGAAAAGCTACACTGTTTAAAAAGCAACTGAGCTACTGCCAAGCTACTGAAAAATGTAGTTAAGTTAGTAGCGTCGCTACTTGTATTTAACTACTCCCCAACACTGCTTAAAAGCTACATGACATTTCTCACTAGCGAGGTAATAACGGCGCTGTTCTTGAAGCAGATAAACTTAGTTTCGCTATTAGTAGTAGAGACGCTGCTGACGAACACGGTTGAGGTTATTAATACATGCTTAATCTCTCTCTCTATAACTGCATTAGTCGGCTATCAATGGCTGAAGCTGAAGTTACTAACTCCAAAATGAAACGAATAAGCAATGGGAGATGTGTAAGAAACCAGTCCTACACTGTGTTTTAGTGACAAAAACCTGACAAATGTCTTGAAACACAACATCTGGACAATGTCTTGAGGTGTGGTAACCGTAGTATAAGTGTAATAATTGACTCTGTTCCATTGAATTATTAGAAAATGATGCACACCGTGGTTGTGCATTATATTCTAATGATTCAACAGACTGTCGTCAATTATTCATTACTTACAGTATGCTGTTATAATGTATTTTTGTAGTCTGAATCATTTGTCATGCAGCGAGAACCGCAGCGCCAGCAGTTTCAGAACAGCAGCCACAGAATGGAAGAGAGCTCATACAGTCTTAGAGAGTTGTGTTTAGCAGGGAAGAGGAGAGGTGAGAATACAGATGCAGCATCAGTTTATTCAAAAAACACACACAAAGATATTCCACACAGGGGAACCAGGAGGAACACAAGAGGTGTAAAGACAATGGCCGACAAAAGACAACTGAAACACGGGTATAAATACACAAGGGCTAACAAGGGACAGGTGAAGGTGATAAGTTCAATGGAAACAATGTAGGCAATGAATCAAAGCAAACAGGAACTAAACACAGGAAGACGGAATACAGGAACAATGAGAACAAAACACTACACAATAAAAGACCATAAAACAAAACCAAGACAACTGTAACACCTATACATAATTTAATTTTATTTGAGATATTTTCACATGGATTTTGATAGGATCGGTAGCTACAATATTTAATAATCCTTTAAATAAGGTCACTTTTCAACGTATACGTGCATAAGAAATCATGTTGTACCAGCATTATTTGAGCTAAATCATGAGTTATAATCATGTTTAATGTAAATGGATACAAACACAATAGTTAGTTCAACGATATACATTTTTGCCCAGAATAAACCGCATTGTGGAGCAGATTTTATGTCCATAATAAAGCATCTGGCCACTAGAGATGAATCAAACTCACCAAAAAAGTAATCAATCACACTATTAAGAAGTATGCCCAGCTTAGTGAATCACATGGCACTGATGCCATCATTGAAGTATTCATCATTAACAAAGTCTACAGCATGCATCTGGGTCTTCATGCATCTGGGTCTTGTCATGCAAGTAGACTGTGCTGTCTCCATTATGTTAGCATGTCTTCCAGATGCTACACTGGCACTTCTGTTGGCATAGCAGATGTCCCCTAACATCCCTTTTATAATTGTGCATATTGCATCCTCTTTCTCTGACTTTCCGTGCTGACAGAACACGATGTGCATGGTCGATGTCTGTTTTACAAGCTATTATCGAAAATAAACACTAACATGGACGTTGTCTCAACATAATGAAGTAAAACGACGTGTTAAATATTAATTGGGAAACCATTTTTTTTGTGGCCCTTGAGGATGTCTTAGTTGTGCGTTTTGTGCTAGTCAGTCTGTTTGCTCTCAGCTAAATGTATACCAACCGTGCCAGCTGTTTACCACAGGGACCGTTATTTTATTCCCCCAGCAAAAAGTTTTTTTTTTAAATGTATATTAATTCACAGGCATTAGCAAGGTCATGGAAATACTGGTACACTAGGTTGCTCTCATTTAGTTCTGTGTAATTATTCATGGCTTATTCTTATTCGGTCATCTTAAAGAAACTAGAGGAGTTGGGCCATGAAATTAAATGAAAAAATAAATTAATAAATAAAACACCACTGCTGGGCATTCATACAGAGCTGTTATTAAAATCATGTGAAGTCACTTCTCAAAATTGACCTGAAGTCACTTCAAAAGGATGCTAATTCAGAGAATTGACCCATTCTAGTTGAGGGTTGTTGTTACAGGCTAAAGTTAGGCAAGCATCACTGTTACTTTTGCTTGAATTGGTGGTCTGATCAAACCATTTAACCACTTTGGCATGTAATTCACGCCAGAGCATTGATTTCCCCCTGGTGGACGATAAAACACCAAGTGACCATGAAATATGTCAATTTGTAATTGTATGTAAAATTGCAGTATTTATTATAAATGGTTTATCTGTGCACATCTTTTTATTTTTTTTTATTCAAGTGCCTCGTAATCTTTTATCAAAATAATTCCCTATCCCTCTTGCAGCTTCCCATCTCTTCTCTTCTCTGATGACGATAGCGAACAACAACCAACCAATCATTCCCCAATTCTACAAAATCAAGTCTGGCCTTATATATATATTTTTTTTTGTTCGAGAAGCTGTTTCACTCGGATATACGTCACAATAGGGAAGATAAGACTATCGCAACTTCAGTTTCATGAATACTTTAAGGGTAAACCAGTAAGCAACAACCCTAGCAAAGTAGCAAAGAGTGCTGCAGGGATGTAGTTTTTTTTTTGTAGGCCAAAACCTTAATGATTCAGCATTTCTGGTTCCATCATCCCGTTTTGTTAATACGTTTTTTGTTAAATACCTGAAAGAAGGTATGTAGTTTGTGATTTGTTTACAGCTTTTACTTGTCTTGAAAAACAAGTGTCTAAATAAGGACTACAGAGGTCTTCGGGACAGTAAACATGATCACACCGAACAGGTAAACTCATCTACTCACTAGTCGCTTTAACTGCCTCGTTGTTTTTATAATCCCTCTCCTGCAAACTATTCCAACTCAACTCAGGCATACTACTGGGGTCCTAAGCTGGGACTCATCACTTCGCTGGGACTCAACAGATATCCACAATAAAGGCTAGATGTCTTACGGCGGAGTCTCTATCGTCATCACTGGCGGCCATCTTGTCACAGGCAAGCTTTCTGGCGGGCTCTGTGGTGCCTGATGTAAGATGAGTGATCAGCGCGAACACAAATACTCTGATCTCGCTGAAATCTTGACGGATTTACAAACGGTTTGGTTTCTTACAAACGTTATTAACGTGGCTATAATTATGGATGATTATTTATTGATACACTTTTTAATTCATAAGTGTGCAGTGTCATAACTACATCTCTGACGTTTACTAAACCGTTTGAAAATCGGTAGAAAATTGAGCAAGTTATGGTTATTTAAAAAGTACACGCGCCATTAAAACACAATGTTACGAGTGAGCGAGCTGCCTGTGGCAAGATGGCCGCCAGGTGCGGACGTCGACCTCCATTGGCCAGCAGCGCGGACGAGACATCTAGCCTGTCTTCTTCTATCCTTCCGAGTGAATGTCCTGTAAATGACACGGCTCAGTGCTGCCCTCTGGTGTAAAAAAGCACTTGCACTGCGCCGCGACGAACAAGTCCATCCGCGCTCATCTGCGGTTGAGAATACTTTATCTGTGTCCGAAATCGTCCCCTATACCCTTAAATAGGGCACTATTTGAGGGGACAGCCAAATCTAGTGGTGTCCGAAATCATAGTGGACGTTATCGAGTGCACTCATTTAGTCCGTCAATGCATTTATTAAATTATATAGGAAATATTAATTCTGAAGTGAACTAATGCTTTAACTTTTATTCCAGTACTTCTGTGATCATTTGAATATTTGTAACAAAAACAATGATACTGTGTGGTTGAAAAGGTACCTATTAATGACAACTGAAGTCTCAGTGGCAGCGCCAACACAGATTAGTTCGTAATATTTCGGTGTGATTTTATCAAAGGTTTAACAGACACACACGAATCGTTGTCATTTTGAAATGAGATCGCGTGGGTGTTTTAATCGAGATCATGATCTTTTAATGATTGATCGTGCAGCTCTAGCTGCAATAATTATTAAATTGTTTAATTAAAGTTTATACATAGTTTCCAAGATAAATCCTTTAATTACTACTGTAGCTGCCAGGTCGCCAAGTTTTAAATTATTATTGAAAAGCAAGCACTCAGTGTCCGAATTCACTCACTCGTTTTCATTCACTCCGTCAAGTGAACTATATTAGTGGAGTAATGTAGGGAATAGTGAATTAGGGTATAGGGGTGATTTGGGACACAGCCTTTGAAAGCTGCAGACATGACTGTGTGTGAGAACGCAGAAAATGTAGTATACCCGAGCCCTAATGGTGCTGATATTGTAGCTGTGTGACTATGGTGTAGTTCATTCAGCTTATGTTTAGCTTTTTCTTCTGGCGATTGTATTCAGTCTTGAGAACTCAATAATGTTTTGTCATTTGTGCCCTATCATGATAAACAAAATGTTCATACATTTAGTTGGTCACAGAGCTTATTTTCTGCTGTAATCCAAAATCCTGTTGGGTTTTTGTCTGAACCAGGGTGATGCAAACTTGGGTAAGGCCTACAAAAATCTGCCATCCCTCCGGCACTTTAAAAGAAATACAAATAGCATTTAACCATGCAAAAGTCTTCTCTTTGGCTATTATGGAATAGTTTGGGGGTTTTAGCATAATTGATAGCATAAATAATCCTTGAAAAACCAACTACTATAAAACTGACTACAGGCAAAAGAAAGATATGAGTGTGAGTGTTTAATCAAATATGTATTAGCATGAAGCCAAATCAGAATGCTAAATGGATTAACGTTTACATTTATTCATTTAACAGACACTTTTATCCAAAGTGCCTCACAAATGAGGCATTATGCAACAAGAGCGATTCATCCAGGGGCACAGAAACATGATCATCGATACATTTTAGTTCAATTTGCAGCTTATTCTGGTCAAGACCTCCCCACTTAAACTGGAAGAGACCGTCTGTAAATAGCAACCAATCACATTTAGCTTTTTACTTTTGGGCCTAGTTAGTGTAATACCAATCATTTGTGTGAAACTTTCATTTTCGGGAGGCACATATCTTGCGTGATGATTTCATTTCACAGAAATGTCTTTCTCCCTTTGAGCAAGTTGATTTGTTCTTAACAACATTTCTATTAAAATGTCAATCCAAATGTGTTCTTTATGCACAAAGAAGGATAAAAGGGATCAAAGCTTTTATGTATAAATAATTAATCCTCAAAGTGAAGAGAATAAGTGCGATTCCTCCCTCCTGTCACTCAAACCTCCTGAGAAAAACAAGCGGCGTGAGAGTTCAGAGAGTAACAGGCAGAAGAACATCAAACGTACAAAAATATCCCGTCTTGGATTAGCAATTAATTAATGAACATCCAGTTATTCTGCTTCTCTGCTATAGAATTTAATAAACAATTAAAAAGGACTTTATGTATTGAGAATACACACACACACACACACACTATATACAGGGCTTGACATTAACACCTGCCAACCCGCCAAATGTCTGTGTATTTCAGCAGTGGCGTGTAACAGTTACTCCTATAGCCACTTTGGCAGGTTTTTGTTTTTCAGTTGTAGTCATAAAAAGTCATTTTTAAAAGTCATAAAAATATCTATATAGCAGTTTTCCACCATGGTTTCAATGTCAAAATTGTGGCCAGTGAAAATGCTGTGAAAGTGGCTGGTAACTTTGGAAAACCACTAGTAGCCACAGTGGCTGGTGAGCAAAAAGGTTAATGTCAAGCCCTGTATATTTACTTATACTACGGTAACGGGACTGTTGAATGCTTGAATCTGATTGGTTGACGAACGTTCTAAGGTGTGCAATTATTTTCAGGGAAACGCACGGCTAAAGTAGTTCCAGGCAGGTTTTGACCGCATTACAGTTCCATATCACTTCATCAAATGATTTCAGTGATTTCAAAAACAGCAGAAGAACCAAAACCCACAACGACTCTGACCGAACAAATGAATATAGTAAACAACGGGATAAAAACGACAAATTATTTTGTTTTTTTGCGAGAATTTAATTTTATGATGTACGGAAAAGCACATAATCAAAACATAAAGGAAACCTCCCGCTCAGACACACACACACACACACACACACACACTACGGACACACACTCGCACAGAAACGTGTTGCTGATTTTATCAGTAAAATAGTTTAACAACTTAAAAGCTACATGACATTTCTCACTAGCGAGGTAATAACGGCTCTGTTCTTGAAGCAGATAAACTTACAGTTTCACTATTAGTAGTAGAGCTGCAACGAAGGCTTGGGATAGTTTGCATAAGAAGTCAGTCAGTCAGTCAGTCATCGTGATCGGAGTTTTTTTTTTTGCGCTACATAAAAATAGTATACACAAGGCTTGGTCTCGATCTTGATAATTATCCAATCCGAATAAAACATTTGAAAAAGCCCAGCGGGGCTGCCAAGAGAAAAAAAAAAGAAGGAAAAGGAAGAGAAAGAAGCGGCTGCTATTAAAAGTGCCCCGCGAATAAATAGCTTTTTTAAAAGAGCTAAGAATGACGAAGAGGAGAGTGTCAAAGAACCACCGTTAGCTTGGAAGAATCGCTGGCCTCTACACCTACGCTCAGCCTCAGATAACGGTAGCAATTGATAGCTTTAGAGAAGTAGTCGTGGAAAAAGACAGAGATGAGGCCGGTCGTCATCATCAGCAAACAGAACAAGGTAACGACACCTCAGCAGAGGTGGGTAGTAACGAAGTAGGCCTACATTTATTTGAGTATTTTTTTGGAATTTTTTTAATATTAAGAGTAGATTTAAATGTGGCTTAGTTTAACTCCAGTACCTTTCAAATTAAAAAAAATTACTTTTACTTTACGTTGGGCGACGTTCCTCGATATTTAATTTGAATGTAGGCCTAATATGTTGTTAAATGCGTAGTTTATTCCAAGCGCGCTGTATCTTTTTTTTTTCCGGGCATGAGCAATGCTCAATTCACAAATGAATCACTCTTTTGAGTCGATTCTGTTCAAAGACTTAATCAAACAAGTTGGCAGAACCATAGATATCCATAATAAAGGCTAGATGTCTCGTCCGCGCTGCTGGCCAATGGAGGTCGACGTCCGCACCTGGCGGCCATCTTGCCACAGGCAGCTCGCTCACTCGTAACATTGTGTTTTAATGGCGCGTGTACTTTTTAAATAACCGTAACTTGCTCAATTTTCTACCGATTTTCAAACGGTTTGGTTTGTTATAAACGTCAGAGATGTAGTTATGACACTGCACACTTATGAATAATAAGTGTATCAATAAATAATCATCCATAATTATAGCCACGTTAATAACGTTTGTAAGAAACCAAACCGTTTGTAAATCCATCAAGATTTCAGCGAGATCAGAGTATTTGTGTTCGCGCTGATCACTCATCTTACATCAGGCACCACAGAGCCCGCCAGAAAGCTTGCCTGTGACAAGATGGCCGCCAGTGATGACGATAGAGACTCCGCCGTAAGACATCTAGCCTTTATTATGGATATCTATGGGCAGAACTGTCTAAATCGGTTCACGGATCAGTTTGAATGATTTGTTCAGATTCCTTTACGCACTGAATCATCTGAAGCGGTTTCACACTCACTCATAACAGGAACATCATGAGCATTGGATGAAGTGGCCGTGTTCAGATGTCATGAGCTCGAGCACATGTGAAGAGTTTTAACTCTTTCTTCACCGTGTCAATGTTTCCCTTTACATGCATTTGAATGCAAAACTCTGCAGATTTACATTACGGCATTGATTAATAATCAATGTAATTGTATAAGTTACTATTATACAATTCAAAGGTCAGGCAATGATTTTTGGGCTACAGGTGCCAGAAATAATGCTCGTCTCTTCTGTTTTTGTGGCAAAGATAGCCTAAATGATAATAGTCATTTAAATAAAAACAAAATCTAAATAATATGTTTTATAGATAGATAGATAGATAGATAGATAGATAGATGGGCCTATATATGATAAGTAACTAGTAACTATAGCTACTTGAGTAGTTTTTTTCATTGAATACTTTTTTACTCATTCAAGTAACTATTAAGTATATTACCTTTACTTTGAGTAAATATTTCTATAAGTACTTGTACTTGAACAGTTTTTGGATACTCTACCCACCTCTGCACCTCAGGTACCATCACCATTTGGTGAGTTTAAGTGAACACCATATTGCCATATAAATAGTCTCTTGAGTCACACACTGCCTTGGGATAATTGTATGCATTGTGTGTCTTGTAGCCTGGGAAAACCCAGACAACTTCCGGCAAATTTAGATTGGCTCTGAAAGTTAGTCTGGCAAAGAGCTCATTCAAGCCCATTTCCAATCCGTCGAAATCGAGGCACCAATCAGAAACGTTGGGGCGGGCTTTACACGATGACGACAGCGCTGGGATTTTGAAGCAGATTTTGTAGCCTACATTACAAAGATGGATGCCGCCGTCGAACATCACTCGTTCGAATCAGCTATCGCGTCTGTTTTAAGCGATTTGAACGTTTCCTTTTTGTTAAAAACCGAGCAAAGAACAACACTCGGAGATGTTTCTCCGCCGCTCTGCATACGTCATCTCCTTCATCGCTCTGATTGGTTTTAGGTCTATCCGCGACGTCCGTTGGTGACGCCCCTCTGGAAACGATTTGTCTATGACGCTTTGCCAGACCATAACTCAGTTACAACTGAGAATGGTCTGGTTTTAACCAGGCTATGTGTCTTGTGAACTAGTCATTCAGCTTTTGACCAATAGTGATTTGGCATGTCAAATCCCACACCCGGTGGGCCTTTGTGTGTGTGTTTGCATTTGTGGAGTGGGTCTGGTGGTGCGAAGGTCAGCTGCCTTTGCTGGTCTTCACTATATTTTTTTTATCGTGTGGTTGTCAGGTAGGGGAGGGGGGCCCATGAGCTTCAGTGTCCAGGGGTCCCTGGGGGTACTAATCCGCCTCTGCTTGAAATACATTATCTGAACAATGTCTTGAGGTGTGGTAACCGTAGTACAAGCAGAATGATTGACTCCGGGGCGTTGAATTATTGAAAAATAATGCTTCGCATCATGGCCGCATTACCACCTCTGGGTGGATTCTTTTTCTAAGAATTATAGCGCACACACACACACACACACACACATATATTTATGCTTGTATTTATTTGAAAATGCCATGCTTATTTCAGTGGTTATTGCTGATTTTATTACACTTTTAAATAACTACTCTTCTACTGAACATTACTTTTGTTATTTTGTTGAATTGTTGACGATGAAACGGATGAAAAGGATGTGTAATAAAAAAACAACTTCATACTGATCAATAAAAATGATTGAATATGAATTGGTATATCAGCAGCACAGTGAGCACATTGATTTGTTGGGCACGTAATGTTGTTCATTTATTTAATGATGGGCACTGTTCACCCTCGGGACAATAAATGTTCTTTTCCAGGGCTTATCCACAGTCTTTAATCTTAAACGTCAATATCCACTTTTTATCTCCTTCTGTAATTCATTGTATTTTTTTTAGGTGTGATTTTTATTATTCTGTGCTGAACAATCTTCGGCTATTACAAACTTTTTTTTTAAATTTGCGTCTCCAGTATTATAAACTACATTTTCCCTTTCAAACCAGCAGAGAAAAACAACAGACATACAGCAAATAATCGTCATAATTGTGCCGAGTAAAAGAAAACTGCTCAGCCTGTCAAATCTACACAAAAATAACTACAACTTCTATAGTTTGTCATGAGTTTGTTAACTTTGTCTGACAGTTAAGAAACCTTAGACTTGATTTTGAATGTTGCAGGCCTGTACTATGGTTGGATGAGATCAATATCATAAGGGTTATGGGCCAGGATCAGTTAGAAAAATAAAGCATGTAAAGTTAGAACAGCTCGACTGTTGTTTTGAGTTTAGTGGCTGTAGCTTTAAAACCAGAGATGACTTTTTAATTTTCAATGGAGATTTTATCGATATGTTGTCAAGTCAACATCATCAATTCTTTAAGAGTAAACTGAACAAATGCATTAGTCAGAAAACTGCCAAAGAGTACCAAAAAAAAAAAAAAAAAAAAAAAAAAAAATCAGTGTTTCGCCTGATGGGAAATTTGAAAATTGCCAGAAATGACATTTTCACTGGACATTTTGCTCTGATTTACTTGGGTAGTAAATATTTTTTTTCGATGTGACTTTATTAACGTTCAATAGACATTGCTTGAGCAATAGTGATTGTATGGCCTTAGTAAACAGAAACAAGACTAATGAATAAATATAGTTTTGAGTAGCTCATTAATAATAATCAGCAACTACAATAAGTTTAATTGTGCTTACTTTGCATTTTAGTAAATGCTTCTCATCCAGACAATTATGCACTTTGCTTCATTGTACAGTAATTTCTTCTGGAGCGGGCTTAATTTGTGTGATTTATTTAAGCGATGAAAGAGATAAACACGTTACTTTTTGTGCAATTGAAAAAGAAAGAAAGAAAACCTTTTTGTTAACCTTTTGTTAACAACACACTTATCTCAGGATACCAAAGCCACAAGTCTGCTAAACCTATATTTGGATTTCATATTTGTTTTCACAAGTCACATGATATTTTAGTGACTATGGCTGTGATTCTTCAATATTGTTGTCAGGCAACAGATTTGAGGAATATATTTTGAGTAGCGTAGGTTGTGGTTAGAGTTTATTCAGATCAATAACCCTATTATGAGCAGTAGTGACTTGGTAAACAAAAATAACTGATTAAAATGAATGTAAAAGCAATACCGATCAGAGCAGAGAAGACTAACCCCTGAGAGCAAAGTCTTGATCTTTTTATCGTCGTGTTAATCACTGTGTTGGATAAAGTGATGAAAGTATCTACTCTGTATTCACCAAACACATCCAGCTCAGATAATCGCCTCTCTCTCATGCTCTCCAGAGCCTCAATTAAAGCATGGGATTGTGATTATACCAGTCATTCCACTGTCAGCGCTCACGGATTAACTCAACCAAGGTGAAGACAATGTCAAACCGTGCGGTTCAGGATCAGTCTATTCCTGAAAAAAACATCCCATTCGACCTATGCATACGCAAAATGTCAGAATACAAGTCTTGAGGTTCAATCGGGATCCTGAATGGAATGACATTGTCTTCACTTTTGCAAATGCTGTAGCCTAAGGTTATTTTAACTCTTATTTGGAGCAAACAGTTTACACTAATGTTCAAATGTTTGAGGTCAGGTTAATTTTTTAACGTTCTTGAAAGAAGCCTCTTCTGCTCACCAAGGCCGCATTAATTTGTTCAAAAATACTGTAAAAAGAGTAATATTGTGAAATATTATTACAATGTAAAATATTAATTCGAAATGTACTTTATTCCTGTGATCAAAGCTACATTTTCAGCATCATTACATCATCATTACATCAGCTCAAGAAATATCTCTTATTATAAATGTTGAAAACAGTTGTGCTGCTTGATATTTCTGTGGAAACGCAGATGCATTTAGTGATTCATCATACTTTGATGAATAGAAAGTTTACAAGAACAGCATTTATTTGAAACAAAAATCTTTTGTGACATTATAAATGTATTTACGGTCAGCTGTGATCAATTTAATGCATCTTTGCAAAATAAAAGTATGTTGTTTTTTTTTATTACAAAAATCTTTTGAACGGTATCATCTTTTGAACGATAACGTCTGACATGTGGTTTTGTAACTCAAACGTTTGTGACATGCTATTCAGAGTTTTATTCATGAGGTCTCTGGAAATAATGGCAAACGTCAATGTATTTTAGAATAACGCAGGAGCAGCTTTTCTCCAGACGTCATAACTGCTCCAGCTAATCGAATCAGATCAAAGTTTAATGTTAATTTCGGATTGAGGCTCACGCTGTGTTGATGACAGCCAGTCCCACACCGCAGCATTACAAATCACAGATTTACACATTTATTAACATAAAATGAGCAAATGTGTCATTACTCTGACTAGAAGCATAATGCAAAGCTCTCTGTGTGTTTTCAAGGTCATAGCTGATCTCAACCAATACAGACTAATGCAGAATCATGTCTTCAGGCTGAGAAAAGGCTCTTCGACCATAATAGACATTAAGTTTGACACATCTGTGGCTGCTCCCGAACGCTATAGTGAAAACCCACTGTTCTAATGTTGTAAAACCACATCGGCATTAAACATTTTGAGTGAATAAATTACATATAAATATTTTATGGTAAAACACTCCAGATTAAATAATTCAGACATTTAAATATATGAACATGTTTTGCCATCAATATTTTATTGGAAAAGTTGCGCCAGACACATTTGTGGCTAAGAATCTGGAACGACTTTCCTTCTGTCAATCGGATTCGTTTTGTCTGCACGTCAGGATTTAGACGCAACCAACAGGATCAATTAATTATAGACAATTAGTGTGTGTGTGCATCCGTGTCTTTTACTACTCTTCGACATCAGGGGTCAAACGGAGGGCAGCGTAACGTGGCTTCTTGTGCCAATTTTAAAAGAAATTGTGAACGTGAACAGTTTGCCAGAAATGTCTTTGGATGGGTGAAAGGATCTGCCAACAGCTTAAGAGGCAAAGTGCAATTAAGACGGAGAAATTCATTAGGCAATGGAGAAGAAACTCTTCTGAGGGATGTGAATTCAGATTTTGATGCTACATTAATATTAAAGGGTCCATAGTGTGCATGTTGCTGTTTGTGAATGAAAATGTTCCAAAGTCCCTCCAGCGGGAGTTATTCTCTAAATCATCGTTTCTGAACTCCTGAAACGCCTCCATTGTAGTCTTGAGTTTCTTCCGGGAACAAACACGTCACAATATTCCTCATTTAAATAATTCATACGCAGAATAAAGGGGCGGGGCCTGGTTGAATTAGTTAGTAGTGTGTTAAACTGGCGGTTATGGTAAGAGCGGGACATTTCCCAAACACACTGGAAGCGCTCGACCAATCACAACACGCTGATCCAGCCGACGAATCAGAGCACAGTGTGCTTTTCAGAGGGAGGAGCTTCATAGAGACAGGAACTAAACAGGAGCGTGTTTCCAGAAAGCATCGTTAGCCAACTATGGTCGCAAGTTCTGTCGTTATCATCATAGTTCAACGAGTCGGTGTTTCCCGAAACTATAGTTCCAACAAACATTCACAAACCGCATCGCAAAGTGTGTGTTAGGAGCGACAGCTCTAGACCTGTGGTCAGAAGCAGAGTTTCTAGATTGCATGACATGTGGACTCAATAATTCCTTATCTTGAGCAAAATAAGCAAGCTGACATTCAGTACAACCTGTATCTTTTATTTAGAACACATACAAATGTCATTTACGTCTTTTAGTTTGTCAAGAGATTTAAAGCGTAGTTTTTGAAGAGTGCGCATGTGTGAACGAGCTCTAGTGTAAGAACGAGCCTATGATTGAATCTGGAAATAAAGCAAAATAACTGAGAAAAATTAGAAATAGTCCACAGATGCCATGTCTGTAATTTATGGCTAAACATCTAGCGTTAATTTGATCTCAAACAGATTCATTAAAAGAAGTTATTACTCCACTCCTGTGTGACGTCATAAACCAACGTGATTGAACGACCAATTTGCGACAGTACGGTTTCGAGAAACAGTCGTGAATATCTAGTTGACGATGCTTCCTACTATGGTAGTTAATCACCGAGTTACACCGTTGTACGGGAATCACACCCCAGAGCGTTACTGACAGACTGGGAAGAGACGAGCCGCAACAATGGACAATATGGGAAAAATAATGTTTTTTTTTTACATTTAAGCATGAAAATCTATTATAGTAGACTTAAAAACAAATTCAAGGCTTTGAAAAAGGGCACAATAGGTCCCCTTTAAAGCTCAAAAGATAACTCTACTAACAAACCATCCTGTTTCCCCACACAGGGAGAGTGGGGTCTTCTGACATGCAACCGCGTCCCATGATCACAACAGAAGCGCAGAGGAGAGCGGAAACAAACTCAGATGTCTCTCCTCAGCTGGCGTTACTGGGCCTTTAAAAGGAACTCAAGGACGAACTGGGGTGAGCGATCTAATGTGCATTTATTTGCATTTGACAGGTGACTGAAGATGGTGAAACAGATCAGAATGACCTGAAAATACCTCTGAAGTTTTGTACCTTTTTTGAAGTTTTGTACCGTTTTTGGTAGTAGTTTATTATTTAAAGCTGCAGTCCGGCGTTTTTCCTCTTTGTCGCCATCTCTGTTTGAAATCTTTAATTGCAGTTATTCGCGGAATTATTAACTTTGCGTGAGTTGTACATCGGCATGACACAGCGCGGATGAACACTGTTTTGAGGAGACTGCGTGTCTGTCAGTCACCGCGACGGTGTGGATACTGACAAGTAGTCATAGTGCTATGAAATAAACGGTTTATGAACTGAATCCCTGTTATGCATAAACGTGTTTTACATAATATAACTCTAATATTTTTTGGGAAAAGAATCATTTTCACTTTACCGATCTGATTCAGATCCAATGCTTGACAATGGAGGAGGCGCGTTTGGTTTTCTTGGAGTAGAGTGATTTGCTCCCTCTCATAGCTAGCACAAAATAATTCATATTTACCATAATAGCAAAACGAAAAAAGCCACAACAAAGAAAACTCCGTAACTGTGTGAATTAAGCGAACAAGTGTGCTACTGTTACACGGTTGAACTATTGAAATGTCTTACCTGTCAAACAGAAAAAAAGCCGTTTCTGCGTCCGTTTTGAACCCCTTCAAATATCACGGAGTTCACGCCACCTTTCAAAAGCCCTGCCAATGTTAATCCTTGTTTTCGCGTGGGCCCGGTTGCAATCTCATTTTTTCTCTACCCACTCCGAAGTCCGAATTCTCCTACGTTTTACCCATGGTTTTACCAAGGGTGAATCTCCAGTTGTCACTGGTGGTTGTCGTTTGAATCTTTCTGGATCCGCCATGAGTTTAATTATTTGAAGACCCGTGAGAAAAGGCTAAAAGCTTCCAACTCCAACATCCGCTCACGCAATATAGCGTACTTGCCGGGACTCCTTCTGTATGTGTACAGATGTGACGTTATGACGCAAAGACATGCTCGAATTTCCCGCGGAAATCCACCAGTACCACTGGAATTAAAATCATTATTACAAGCTTACCGTTTTGAATCGAGCAAAGGTAAGCAGATATTTTTGAACACTGGCTGGTTATGTTTTTTTTATTATTATTATTTTGGATCATTTTTAACCCAAAAAAGTTACGGACAGCAGCTTTAAACCAGCATAAATGCATTGTAACAAATACCATCTTGATGTAAACATACATTTATAGAGAAGTTGATAACAACGGGAAGACTATAGCCCATTAAATATATATATATATATATATATATATATATATATATATATATATATATATATATATATATATATATATATATATATTGGGATATATATATTGGGATATATATATTATATTTTTATTTTGGGATTGACCAAGACAGATTCTTGACAGGTTTTGTGAGAGTGACCCTCATAGAAAACAAAAATCAATTAGGCATAATTTTCTATTAAAGAATGTGTATTTAAAATGGGTCATTTATGTAGAAGAAATGTGAAAATTATTTTTGAATTTGGAGCTTTTGGTGCGTTCTATTACTGTCAACGAACCGACTCAGCCCTCGGATATGATGCCATTTCCACACTTGAAGCGTTCTGGTATGTTTTACGCGTCCGAGTCGGAGAAAAACACGGACGCCACCCGGAAAGCTGTTGCTATGGTAGCACTAGCCGAGTACCAGGCGCTTATCAAAACTCAGCCTTTTGAACTTCTAAAATTTTCACTTTATTTCATGTTTTAGTTTATCTTCTGTTAGCAACACTAGCCACGTTAGTAACACCCGTTTGAAACAAGGCTTCATTCAATATTGCACTCACAACAAGACCGATTCCCATACCCACAGGCAGTGATACGGACGCAGTAAGGTATTGCAGTAATACGATTGATTAAAATCTTCATTTAAACAACCAAAGCGGTCCAAAAACAATGAAAACAATTCATACTAAGTCACACAGGGGCGCAGCCATCTTGGATTCCGTATCAGAATTCTTGCTCGGTGTCCTCACGGTTGTCCGAAATCCGAGCGGGAAAATCCGAGGAAACGGGGCGTGTTGGTGCGTGTTGCTAGGCGACATCTGTCTTCCTAGTCGGAACTCCGACTCGGATAAATAATAGAACGCACCATTTCTAGACTGAGAAAAGCCAGAAAATGTATTTTTGGCTTATGTGGATGAAAGACAACAACTCCCAGAATGCACTTGCTTCGCTGCCCTAGGAGGCCACGCCTACCGGTAACGGAGCGCAGTAGTTAAACAACAAGTCTAGGCTACTAGTGAGTCTCCGTGATGAGTCTGCCCGGGATTTCGAGATCGCCCAAACTGTCCGGGATTCGGCTTTTGCGTTCTACAGTCGCCATTCATCATGTTTACTGTGGCGAGCAGGACGAGTGAGGGCCGCGGGAGAACGGCGCGAGGCCGGTGGCGTGATTACTGATGAGAGACACCTGTGAGACGCACCCGTCTCGAATCTCTCACGGAGGAGCGGGAATATTCGTAGCAATGTTAAAACGCACATCAACCGATCACTTGTTTAGCGCTCATGTAAACACTACATTCAGATTCACCAATGGCAATGAATTCAGTTCGATTGAAACAAAAGGTGTGCATGTAAACAATGAATGGCGACTGCAGAAAGCAAAGGCTGAATCCAGAACATTTTGTACGATCTCGACGGCCGGACATGTCCGGGAAAAAGAGGATGGTAACCCCTACTACTCAGCTTTCTCCTACTAAGTTACTCAGCTTTCTCCACAGAACAAGAGCCTGCTAGCTTAGCATCCAAAAAGATGTCTGCCACTGTGTGTGCATTCTGTGAGTGAGATCCCCTCCTCTATGGGCAGGTTGAGGACATGCGGGACAGGCTGTAGTCTTTAGCCTCTGGCCAAAAAATCCTCCAATGACGCAAAATGGCGATTTTTGCGTCATCGGAGGATTTTTTCCAGACAAAAAAATGCATAAATCTCTCATCTCAGCGGGATATGAGGGTGGAAAGCACGGTAATTTGAAAATACTACAGGTTTCCTACTAATACAAAGCTTAATGCTAAATCCTGAAGTATCCCTTTAACGTGCGAGATCGTCTCTTCAGTCTTTTTCACTCAGGGCCTTTTCACCCTTCTGCTGCTTCATTAAATGCCTCACACGCCATCTTTGTTTTTGATAATTATCTAAGGCGTCAGTCATTAATTACCCACTCATTTGCATTTGTGCAGGAAAAGCCCTTTCCCGATCAACGCGCATCTCTGCCTGTCAAATGACACAAACGTTCAGCGCTGGATGAGTCAGTGCTGCTGAATCTGTGACAGCTGACATATCATTCAATGAATGCAGATTTTTCTTTTCTTTGAAAATCAAAGGCATAATGAGGGGAATGAGTGCTATTGGGAACCTTTATATGAGAGGAAAAAAAATCCATGGAACTGAAAGTCGATTGTATAGACAGACATCTTCAACATGTCAACATTATTGTTTGTCTTGTCATTATTGTTTGTCTTGTCATAGAGTTATTGTGATGTGGTGTATTAACTAGTAAAACAGAATATTCGGGGAGAAAATTACCATAAAGGCAGTATAACAAGTACCATCATGATATAAACACTCATTAATAGAAATTTTGATAATAGAAAAATTATTAGATAGCAATATTAAAAGGCAATATATATATATATATATACACACACGCACTGTACATAAACACGGTCTTACACACACACACACACACACACACACACACACACACACACACACACACGTATAGACATTTATTTATTTATATATATATATATATATATATATATATATATATATATATATATATATATATATATATATATATATTCTCAATGTCACAATACCAAAAAATAATTGTAATGGTCATAAAATATTTAATGGTCCTTAATTTTTATATATATATACATATACATACATAGATTAAGTAGTAAAGTATTAAATTAAGGACCATTAAATATTTTATGTCCATTAAGATTATTTTTTGGTATTGTGATGTTTTTTGAAATTTATAATAATTTATATAAAATTATTTTAAGTTATTAATATAATATAATAAATAAATATGAAAAAAAAAATAACATGGCTTTGATATCACACAACTACATGCACTGATGGATCATAGCTAATATCAACAGGAAAATGCATTGTTGTTTTATTAAATCTGATTGTAATGTTTGTGATGGTGACTGATTTGAGTGTAAATACAATCTGCACAACATCACAGATGGAAAGTCTCCATGATACAAAATCTGCTTCATCCTCTGAGACAAACGCAGACAGATCTTTCTGTACCAATCCGTCAGAAACGGAAGACAGAAAGAGAGAAGTTCCCGTTCCTTCCCAAACATTCACATGAGACACAGTGATCACTACACCGGATTTAACTTAAAACATAAAAGTGAAATATACAAACAAGAACATTAAAAATAGACCCAGAGCTGTGTGCTCACAACAAGCCCTCAGAAATCAAATAAAATGGCTATATTTGTACTTTTTCCGAAGAAAGTTGTCTTTGCCTGTGCAGAGATGCTACACTGGCATGTTTGATGGTGTTGTGGAGTGAACTACACGAGTTTTGTCCTGATTTGCAGTCTGGATGAGTCAACAATAGTTGCCGAATGTCTGCGCCAGTCGGAGTTGAATCGCGTAGTTTATGATGAGCACAGACTCTGATTCTTTAGCTTTAGGATATCGAAATGTGTTTGATATTTTGAGCCGATTTTAGAAAACTTTGTAGTGTATGACGCGTTGCTTCTGAAACCGAAACTGTCCTATATCTGCCAGAGTTGCAATATAAGATACAATACTGGTGTTCTGTTAATTTACTTTTGTATTGTTATTGTATTTATAACAAATTAGCCTCAAAGTCCCCCTGTAGTCAGTCATTTTATCCCTCAAAACTCATCTCTGATCACCAAAATGACATATTTAAAAAACAATTCCTTGAAAAAAAAAAAAATCTTCATGCCTTAAAATAGCTTGAATGTGACTATACGCCCTTGGCTCATTTAGTATACGTGATTATGAATATGCAAATGAGCCCCGCCTCCACTCACTCACTCAGCTCAGAGATCCACTCGTTGACGATCACACGTTGATCTGATTGGTTACAAGGTAGTTTGTGACGCCAGAAACACCAGCGATTTCAAACCGTGTTTTTGAGACTGTCTTTGGTTCACTGCAGTTTTAAAGAGAAAATAGTCAGCAATGCTGTCCGTTTGTCTTAAAGCATATTAAAAACAACACATAGACATATAAACAACATTAAAAGATTGATTTTCACCACACGGGGACTTTAATGTTTCATACGAACTGCTTCTACCCACCCAAGACCGCATCCAAATGCACTTGGCTTGTTTTTTCTTTTGAGACTCAGAACAACATTTGCAACAACAACTTGGCCACTGTGGTCGTCTCCTGCACGTCTATGCTTGTTTCATCTGTCATGCGTCTCTTAAAAATGAGGTACGTGTTCATTGTGTTCTGAACTATTTAAAAGTCTTCTAGTGTGTGTGATCCTCAGTCTTTTAGTGTATGCCCAGTTTTTATCTTTAACCATGAACAAAGTCAGCAGGTGTATGATGCCTAGTGTTTTAAAATCTGTTCAGATTTTAAAAATCATGTATGAATTCAAGCCTTAAAATTATCCCATAATTTACTCACCCTTAATAATTTACTCATCATAAAAGTGATCCATATGGCTCCGTGGGGTTAATAAACATAGACAGTAAAAGAAATGGACACAGCGACCCCATAGACTTCAACGGAGAAAAGTGAATTAGAAGCACTCACTTCCTGATGGCTGAACGAACTGCGCAGGCTCAAACTGAGCTTGACGACGTAGATGTGACGTGAGCAACCTGTCTGACAGTTGTACGTCTTCTAGTAGCTGTGCTAAGAGGAATCTGAATCATTCCCTTCCGAATCTTGCAGAGCCGGAGATCGTGAGTAGGAGCTGTCCATGAGCAGCAGGATCAGCTTTATGACTCTCTATGGGCTTCTCCCTTGACTTTATGCCTCCACGTCCCCCCGATTGCCCGCGAGTTTCTCCTCCTGTCTATACGGTAATTTCTCTACTGTGCGACAGAGAGTCGCGTGTTATGACGCAATCGTTAGCCTATTTTTTACAAAATCTGCTTCTACTGGGCCATAACGTAAGATACAAACAAGGTAATGGAGCCTTTTATACATTGTCGTGTCTCTTTAGAAATAAACAATGGACAAATGGAGTCTTTAAACGCCTCGGATGTAAAGTTATTCGCTGTCAAAGTGACGCCAAAATGAATGGGAGTCAATGGAGTGCTAACAGCAGGTGAAGGCTTGCTAGCCAACGGCGGCCCCCGGGGAGACTTCAGTTTACGGCTGGTGGATTGCCCCCTTGTTAATAAGGGCCTTCTGAAGCAAAGCGATGTGTTTTTGTAAGAAAAATATCCATATTTATGTTTCAGGTCAGAGGTCAGTCTTCTGCCAGAAATAGACTCAACAAGGGCGCATGTGCAGTAGTCCGAGCTGGAGTACTGATGATGCTGAGGCCATAAGACCCAACATCCTCTGAAATCTCTTGAGATTCTCTGAAAGATGCCGCTTGGCGTTGAATGGTGAGCGCGCGCTCTCATTTGTATAGAGTCTATCACTGTTCCCAGAAAAGAAATACTCTGGCTGGGAGACAGCATGCTCTTGGAAGCGTTGATCCTGAGACCCAGGCATTCTAGATGGCTGAGGATCCAGCATCTGTGCGTTAACAATTGTGCCTCCGATTGGGCTATAATCAGCCAACCGTCGAGGTAATTTAAGCACTCCCCGCTGTCTCAGGGGGGAGAGTGCTGCGTCCATGCACTTCGTAAAAGTATGAGGTGCTAGTGATGGGCCGAACGGTTGTACTGTGTACTGGTAAGCCTGCCCCTCGAAGGCGAATCTCAGGAATGGCCTGTGATGGGGCAATATCTAGATGTGAAAATAAGCATCTTTCAGATTCACTTGAGAAAAACCAATACTCTGGGCGAATCTGCGCAAGGATTTGTTTGGTTGTCAGCATCCTGGACGGGCGCACCATAAGTGCTTTGTTCAGGTGTCTGAGGTCTCGGATGGGCCTGAGGCCCCCATCCTTTTTTGGAACGAGGAAGTAGCGACTGTAAAAGCCCGACTCGCTTTGTGAAAGAGGGACTGGTTCGACAGCTCCCTTTTCTAACAGTTTCGACACTTCGGTGCAAAGGATGTGTGACGCATCTCTTCTCACTGTCTTCTCACAATAAGAGAGCAAACTGTAGCGAGTAGCCTCATTTTATTATGTTCAACACCCATTCTGATATACCGGGGATGGCCTCCCATAGCTAGGGGTTGAACGAAAACTGGGGACGGGCCGGTATGTAATAGGGACCCGGCCACCCAGCCATCTTGTGCTTGTGACGCTTTACGTGTGCTTTATAGCCGGCGCACCTTTCCTCACATCTCCAGCACAAGCTGGAGGAAGAACTGATACTGTGGGAACAGTTTTCATGTGTAGGGCTGCGTACTTGATCGTGGGCACACAACCTACATTTATTACATCTCCCGCACGAGCTGGGGGGAGAACTGATACTCTGGTGACAGTGTTTATGTGTAGGGGTGCGTACTTCATAGTGGGCACACAAACTACATTTATTATACCTCCAGCACCGTGGCTAGGAAGGTTTTCAAGGCTCGGGGTCCAACACAATCTTGGGTCAGGGTCCCCGTTTCATATGCAGGGGTGCACACTTTGTAGTGGGCACACCGCCTATCTTTAGAACACCTCCAGCGTTTGCAGGGGAGCGTACATTACAGTGGATTCAAAGTAGACCTGCATTTTAAATACCTCCAGCTTGAGATAGAGAGGATTGTGTTCACTACCCCTTTGTGTAGGAAGCCAGAGATGGCTCTTTAACATGACTAAGCTGGACATGCTTCGTCCAATCGCACTTATGCTGGGCTTAGATGGGGGGCGGGGTCAAAAGTTGAGCCCAACCAACCCCATCTTCTGACGCTGCCAAAGAGAGTGAGTCACGCGGAGGCGGGGCCGGCGTGAGCTAGTTTGCTTTGATGAAAGATTCAGCGCAGAGATTCGAACTCTGAAAGAATTAGATTCCACCACTGAGCCACATTTAGCGTAAGACAATTAGAGCGAGCTGAAAACTCACTCACAGTGTCCGTCTGGATCATGAAGAGAGCTCGAGAGGGCTCTGCATGACGGCTGAAACAGGGGCCGAGGGCGGGGTAGCTCGCTTGAACGCAAAGAGAGCTAGCCGCGGGCACGAATATCGCTCGTGTGCGTCTGCTCTGGCATCCTTTGTGCGCGCCACTTCTTTTTGCACAGCTCAAGCGCAGGGTCGTCACCGGCGAAACCAGCCAGTCGAGCCCGCAGGTTGGGGAGATCCATCTCGTCGCACTCAGGGCAGCCGCCCTCAGCGACTGCAGCTTCCGCGTGGTCATGACAGACAGAAAGCGCAGAGGATGTGACGGTCTCCACCGAAGAGAGGGCCTCTGCTCGAGGCGCGGGTGGTTCGAGGCATTTGCAACATTGCCTCAAATTTGCTCTTTTAGAAAAAGTGTGACGCAACGGCAAACACACTAATGCGTTAAAAGAATATATAGAGCGCCGGATGGCACAGCAGAACAGCGGGCTGAAGGCGGTGTCCAGTTGAAAAACCAGGAAACCCGGCGTCCTCAGAACTGCAAGGCAGGAGGCTTGTTCCGCTGAAGGATTTTCGACGATGGCGAGAAGGCTTCTCATCCAGAGATCAGCGGAGTGGTGAGTTCACTGAAGGAGATAAAACCTGAATACCTAGGCTGAATGGGTGCTTATAAAGACATAAGTCACGCCCATTCTGGCGGGCTCTGACATGCCAGGGCGCGAAGCGACCTGATTGGTTCGCGTGTCTGAGACGCCTCGCCATAGGTTCGTGCAGTTGCCGCAGCACAGCCAATGACCGCGCTAGTCGCTCATCTGTGTCTGCTGTGCAGCTGCACTGCGTTTTAAAAATTTGGCTTCAATATTCTCGAGAAAATACGTTTTCCCATAGTGTAAGCTAGCGTAACGCAATACGAGAGACTTCTCGAACTCGCATCTCTTCTAGTTTCAGAAGAGATCGCAAATTGAGCTTTGCAAAGATACTAAAGTTAGAGATCTCAATATGAACTCAAACATTTCTTACTGTATTTCAATGGTTCGTTTTTTTTAGGAGAAACATCTGAGACTAAATTAATAATTAAATGAACCGTCAGAGCTATGAACAAGCAATTTTCCAGAGCAATTTTCTTTTGCACAGCAATTAAGTCAAGTCTAACCACATTTGTTATACAAAAATGACTTTAACCATCATTTATATGCTTTCTGACGACTCTTTGAGTTGAACATTTGATGTCATGCTCCTCTGATATTTTTCATCTATTTTTCAATATTTTATCCATCAGTATAACAGTGTAATGCTTTGTGTTTATTCATTTTTAATGTGGCATTAATATCACAAAACCCTATTTTTGAGGCCATTTTCTAGTTTTATCAAGCTCTGTGTTGCAAGGTTTTGTTCTTTTCTTTTTCTTTTGTCCTTGCAATGTGAAAAACAACAGAAGATGGTCACATGTTTTAATGAACAATACTCCACAAAATATTTCACTGGCCTACACTTGAAATCCTTTGTTTGTCTTCTCAAATCCTCAGGCACGCTTTTCTCACAGTCTGTCTTTGTTTGTTTTAAAACTCCACTAGAATTTTTTTAAAAATAATATAACAGTAGCGGTGTGCATTAAATATGAGAGCCCTGTTGTACTTGCTCAGCCTTAAATATTCCACATGCAATGTGAACATTTTAATGAGTGAATTATTTCAGCTCGTTTAAGAAAGTAAATCGTTCATAAAATGAAGACGTTAGCCAGTAACGATCTACAGGAAGAAGAGAGCATGTCTCTCCGGCTTTGATCTCTGAATCTACAGACGGATCTGGAGATTAAAAACGTCTTTCTGCGAATCATAAATTATGTACATTACCCCAGGAACTGACTAACTGATCCATTATGGTTGTAAATACTTTTTCCCTGTGTATTTATAATAATAATCAGCCGCAGATTAAACATGGGCCGGTTATAATGGCAGAGTGAGATGACATTTAATGCCGTACCGCAACACATTTAATAAGCATTATTCAGGGAAAGACACCTTGCTGTTAATGGATATACACACGTATACTGTACATGTACAGGACCATGATTCATATTAAAGTAAATGTGCATTAACCCTGTTTTTTTGTTTGTTTTTTACTGAAATTAATGTACAATATTTTTGTTCAATAATGTTTTTTTTAATGTAATATTTAGCATTTTTGGGGGATTTTATGGTACTAAATTATATGCTTAGAAATATGAAATTTCCAACTTAAACAGTCATAAAACTTGAAAGTTTGGTCTCTTTTTAAAGACTAAACTTGGCAGATTATTGCTGAACTTAACACAAAACTTTGCCCAAAACTACTATTTTCAAATTTTTAAATCAAATATATATTTTCCAAAACACATTTTACTCTAAAGCTGTGAGAAAATCAAAGCCATAGATCTAAACAAGTTGTGCTCCAAATTTTCGGTTGATATCTCAAAAAATGAGCTTTCGGTAAGATTTTGTTTGGGCGCAGTACCAAAAGTTTCCACTAGATTAAATTAGTTTCCCATTCATTTCCAATGCGCTCATTTTTGACCGCGAGGAGTGCAAGTATGACTAGTTGTTTTCAAATCATGTCCATGATTTTCTTTTTTTGTTCGCATAGCAAGTGCCAAAACCTTTACCAAGTTTCGCACCATTCCAATGAAGTAAAATATTCTAAAAAAAACAAAAACGTAACATTTCTCAGTCAAAAATGACAGATGAGCACCAGAGGGTTAGACATGATCATATTTAGCATTCCTTGATCAACGCAACTAAAAGTGAAATTATAGGTTGACAAAAATATGCTGCATTATTATGTTAGTATGAGTATGAGAGTATATGCTGCATGCTTTTCACATGACTTTATTTTGTTGCATGTTTAATTTAGTAAGTGAGTAAGGGTCATCTCGGAAATGAATTGTTACTTTACATTTTTCTTATTAAATTTTGAAGTAATTTGAATTTGGCTAATTATTTCTTTCGTATTGCAATGTGGATTACAGCATTCACAGTGCATTTGATTGTTTTATTAGGTCATCATGGTATTTCATACCTGCAAAACACACATAATGGTCCAATTTAAGGAGTAGTTTGTCATATTTAACTCTAGAGATGGTGGTTATTTCAGGTAAGAGTTGAGCAGATGAATATGATGAGAAAAGCGCATGCACACAGCTGAAAAGCTCGTTGGTAATTTCGTCACAGACTCGGCCAATTACACACAATTGAACTGACACCAACAAATCGTTCATCATCAAGACCGCCGTCTCACTTGAGCATTTCAGAGACAAATGCGCGCGCACATACACGCATGCTAACTCGCCACCTTGATTAAATCGGGCCATTTCAGTCAGAAATCCATAATAAATTACGCAGCAGACGTCAATGTAATGTCATTTGATTCCAGCCATACCGTGATAAACTACAAGCAATGCGTATCACGGCTCAGAGTGATATCCTTCCACCGTATCTAACCAGAAATACATCCATCTGCACTCATAGCTAGCAAGGTGATTAATTGTTATTAAAAAATTAATTGCACCCCATGCTCTACTCACAATATGTTACCCTGGATCTTTTTCACGAACTAGCTGCAGTCCAACTTAACCAAACACGCTGTGCCGATATCATATTGTTATTATTTTCTCCTAATGTTGCATTTATTTTTGTGTTTATTAATCTCATGTCTCACAGATGAATTAGCAGGCCGTGTTAATAAGCGTCTTTGAGATGCGCACTGTGTGAAACTGCAAAAGAGATTGAAAAAGAGATTTCACACATTTGAAGCTCTTTGATTCATGATGCAATAATGATACTGTGATTCATTGCAATGTATTTTATCATCAGGTAGGCAATACCCAGCTCTAGTATAGCACTGCTCCATGCATATTTCAATCATTTGCAAATGAGGCTCATTATAGAATGTACTGTATTAGCAAATGTCAAATGCAGAGCTGTGCAAAGATTCAGAATTGAGTGTGAATTTGAATCTAATTCAAACGCAGGAATTTGAATTGGAGTGACAGGAATATATGGAGTTGTACTTGAACGAAATTCAACACTGGTAATGCATTGGGGAAAATGAAGCGTTCTTGAACCTTTGTCTATAAATCTGTCTTTCTGAAAACCTTCAAACTTCAAAACAAAACTTTTTTAAATGTGTATTCATTTTATAACGCTTTCAAGCAAACATTCAGAGTTTGTCTTGTTAAAAATGACACTTTTGAGGCTTACTGCAGTTAAAATTCAAGTAACATAAATTGTGTAGAATGTGCTATTTTGAAGCTCAAATAAATGATGTTGTTGGAAATCACAGATCATATTGTTTCTTTTCTTTCTTTTTTGTCACATTTTGGCAAATGTAGTTGGATCTGGATATTTCAGGCATACAGAAAATGTGCAAAGAGTAGCATGGTAGTTTGCTATTTCAAGCAAATAAATGACACTTTATTCATTGAGTTGAATTGTAATTTTAAAAGCATTCCTCAACCTGTAATATTGCACTATTAACATACACCTGTATCACACAGGGAAAGATGGCAGCATGCATGTTGTGTATTTCTGGGGTTATGCATCGTTCCCTCTCTCTCCAGGTATTATAGACCTCCTTGATGAACACTAATTTTGTAGGCGTGTTTGTATCATTAGTTGGTTTGCATTAGTTCCTTGAATGAATTGAGTGTTAAAACGAGACTGACAGTGCATGCACTAGCAGGAGTACAATTACTTCCCTCCAGCGTGTTGTGACATTACCCCAGTGCAGTACAAACACTTCTGTTTATTGCACATGGTCTTCTTGCAGTGTTGATGAAATTACAAAGCTAAGGTTTGACGTCTTCGAGACGCGATCCTCAAACAACATCTCAACTCGACGGCCTGATATTATTTCTGCCATAATTATCTTGTACATTCATGCGTGCTGCTTTCAAGTTTAGACATGCTAAAAACAAGGATGCCAACAGCAATGCTTCTGGTAAAACGCAGTGCATTCTGGGTGCTTGTTTTCCTTTAGAGTCAAATTAAATTTTTTCCAGATATGGTTGTAGTGCATGCAACAATTACACAGTCCTAAAACTGATTTATTGAGGAAATATAAGTTTGAGACTCAATCTGACTATTGATCTGGGAGAGGCTAGTTTATGTGTTGATGTTTTGTTAGTATTTGGAGGACAATGAAATGAGAGAATTTAGTGTTGGATGTTTACCAAGTGGGAAATGGTGCATGAGCAAAACTCAAGCTTGCCTTCAAAAACTGAACACACACACACACTTATAGTGTTGAACTGTAAGGAGTTCAGGAGTCGATCCCACAGGAACACACAGCTGCTGAGCTTCGGATGGGCAGAAGACAAATGAAACTGCGTTTTCCAGCACAAATGGATGTGCATTTGTGTGTTCATCTTGTGTGTGTGACTGCGCTCCATCTGTTGTCAATTGTTATTTCTATATATGTGTACAACAAAAAATGCTGACATTGTAAGGATACATAAACTGCTTACCTTTTATACATTCAAAATTACAGCTCTGGATTCAGACTTAAATCTACTGTAGTTAAAATTCATCCAGATTTACAAAAAACAAATATATTCTGGAAGAAAAACCTGAAAATTATCATGGATGCGACATTTGAAAGGATAGTCCAATAATTCAGAGGGAGAGTTAAAGTTAAACATGCAAATGATTGCTCACAAGATACACAAGTATCATTAATGAATGATTAATATCATTTGTGAAGGTTTTTTCTGTGAATGGTACTTAAATCTTACTATTTTCTATATCTTTTGTGTTTTTATTTTGTGTCTTTAGTTATATTTGGTTCATACATGCGGTTCTGAAGGGATACATATTAAACCTAATATTAAACTATACCTAATACCTAATAAAGCGTGTGTGTGTATGTATACTGTATATATACACTCACCTAAAGGATTATTAGGAACACCTGTTCAATTTCTCATTAATGCAATTATCTAAATCAACCAATCACATGGCAGTTGCTTCAATGCATTTAGGGGTGTGGTCCTGGTCAAGACAATCTCCTGAACTCCAAACTGAATGTCAGAATGGGAAAGAAAGGTGATTTAAGCAATTTTGAGCGTGGCATGGTTGTTGGTGCCAGACGGGCCGGTCTGAGTATTTCACAATCTGCTCAGTTACTGGGATTTTCACGCACAACCATTTCTAGGGTTTACAAAGAATGATGTGAAAAGGGAAAAACATCCAGTATGCGGCAGTCCTGTGGGCGAAAATGCCTTGTTGATGCTAGAGGTCAGAGGAGAATGGGCCGACTGATTAAAGCTGATAGAAGAGCAACTTTGACTGAAATAACCACTCGTTACAACCGAGGTATGCAGCAAAACATTTGTGAAGCCACAACACGCACAACCTTGAGGCGGATGAGCTACAACAGCAGAAGACCCCACCGGGTACCACTCATCTCCACTACACATAGGAAAAAGAGGCTACAATTTGCAAGAGCTCGCCAAAATTGGACAGTTGAAAATGTTGCCTGGTCTGATGAGCCTCAATTTCTGTTGAGACATAGGAGCTTCGTGCCCTGGTTGTGCATCCCACAAATCTCCATCAACGGCAAGATGCTATCCTATCAATATGGGCCAACATTTCGAAAGAATGCTTTCAGCACCTTGTTGAATCAATGCCACGTAGAATTAGGCAGTTCTGAAGGCGAAAGGGGGGCAAACACAGTATTAGTATGGTGTTCCTAATAATCCTTTAGGTGAGTGTATGTGTGTGTGTATATATATACATATAAATGATCAGAGCAAATCCTCTTTTATAGCTCTATGTACCCATGCTGTTCTGCTTAAATCTACGATAACAAATCATTTCCTGATCTATTTCCCAAATAACATTCCCCCATTAAGCCAGTGACAGGAGAGAATGTGTTTCTGACCAATCACAATGACCCTGAGGCCTGAGCCGACAGGACATTCGTTTTCGATCATTGCACAAATGGCGAAAGACTCGATAAAGCGCCAGTGAAAGTGTTTCTAACAGGAAATCTGTTAAAGCAAAGTAGCTGACCTGAGCACGAACAAATGTTCTTATGAGAGACTCGCGTAATGCTTTCATTAATCCCTGTGAATATAGTTGACCTTTTCACAGGAAGTGAATTATAAGGGGGACAGATCCATATATGTCGCTATGGGTTATAAAAGACTCTTATCTATTTAAAGAGCTGGGGATATGGGCGTCTCGTTGTAGATGAGGCGTATTCCCAGAGGGTTGTCCGATCGCTTCATCGTCTGCTGGATTTGCAAACGCATGCATGTCAAGATTATCGGTATTGTTAAAGTTGGAAAGCACAGCAGACAGCGTAACCCCAACTTCACCCCACAGACAGGAAACTGGAGCAAACATTAAATATCACACACAGACACTAAGTGTGGATTGTATTATAGTGCAATGACAGCTTATTTGCATACCACCCGCAGTCCAGCTTAACGATGCTGATGGAGCTCTATACATATTGAAGTAATTTGGCATCTGTTTACTGTCAGAATATGTACTGCATTTGATGAAGAACTTAATACTTTGTAATTTGCACTACCGTTCAGAAATTTGGTGTTGGGGTTTCTTCTGCTCATCATGCAATACTGTAAAAACAGTAATATTGTAGAACATTAATGCAATTTAAAAAAATTGTTTTCTATTTGAATATATGTTAAAATGTAATTTATTCCTGTGATCAAAGCTGAATTTTCAGCATAATTACTCCAGTCTTCAGTGTCACGTGATCCTTCAGAAATCACTCTAATATGATGATTTGATGCTCAAGAGACATTTCTGATTATTATCAATGTTGAAAATAGTTGTGCTGCTTCATATTTTAGGATTCTTTGATGAAGATAAAGATTAAAAGAACAGCATTTATTTTATAAATATTTTTTAACATTCTAAATGTTTTTTTTTTTACTGTCACTTTTGATCAATTCAATGCATCCTAAAAATATTACTTTTTACAAAAGAAATTCGTTTACACTTTATTTTAAGGTGTCCTTGTTACATGTTACATGTACTTACAATAATAACAGTAAATAATGCATAATTACATGCAACTAACACCTCAACCAAATCATAATCCTATAGTAAGTACATGTTGTTAATTAATATTACTCAGTACTTAAATAATTACACTGTAACAGAGTAATATTAATTAACAACATGTACTTACTATAGGATTAGGATTTGGCTGAGGTGTTAGTTGCATGCAATTATGCATTATTTACTGTTATTATTGTATTGTATACATGTAACAAGGACACTGTAAAATAAAGTTTTACCAAAAAACTCTTACTGACCCCAAACCTTTGAACAGTAGTGAATGCATTTATTATCAATGCAGTCTGGACATACTACATCCATCATGTAGGCATTGCTCTAAAAGTAAAGTGTCTGTCTGATGTACATCTGGGTGTTTTCCAGCTTTTGTTGATTGAATATTGTATATGCAGTCATGCCACTCATTTCACCTACAGTACTACATAGTAAGGAAATATGAGGAATGTCATTATTTTATAGATGGATGGATAGATAGACAGAAACGAATTTCACACTGTTCATTAGAGGTTCACTATTTATTCTTAGTGAATTCCCTCCTGACTGAACCGATGATGTTTCTATGTGCTTGTGTTCGTTCAGCACAGAAAAGCTCATGCTCTTCACCTCTTGCCTCTGTTTTCCTGTTTCTCGTTCAGCCGGAGGACTCAGTAATTGGAAAGATAAAATCAATAACAATGGAGGATAAGATATGTGCGCGCACACACACACACACACACACACACACACACACACTGCAGCAGAACCAGACAGATGCTTTCTCACACACCACACACCACTCTTAGATATTCTGCTCTCTAGAAATGGCTCGGTCCTTCCTTCAATGTGTCCGGCTGATTTTTAAAGTTTTATGCTTGGGGTTTGTTTAAATCCCTAACCCCAAGTTTGAGCAATAGTATACGTTCAAAGTCAATTTTTGGGATCGACAACTGTATTTACTTACAGGCGTGTCTCTAAATCTCTGAATACTATTCTCTCACCAGTTGCCATATAGTTCTGTCATGACAACTCTGAGTGTTTGGCATGGTAATGGATATGAAGATGGCTTGGTGGAGTAGATCTGTTATTGCTGCTGCTAGAGCAAATACACAAATACAGGACTTGCTCCTGCCAATACACACGACACACTGCTGTGAGCTGGTAAGTCTACGTCTACATTACAAAACATGTTGGGCCCTGTTTTAACAATCTAAGCTCATGGTCTAAAGCGCACGGCGCAAGTGCACCTAGGACATGTCCGGATCCACTTTTGCTAGGTTAATGACGGAAAAAATGGTCGGTATGATCTAAAATGGTCGTCCCTATTCTCTCAGTGAGTAATGTGTGTGTTTTGGGCACAAGCAGACCATCTACAGCACTACATTCCACCATATATTTATGTAGTACACAATAATAATCTTTTACATTGGAATCCTTTTATTTTTAATATTTGACATGTTTGTGTGCTGCTGCGCGTCCCTGTGTGTGTAATAAGCAGGGTGTGTGTGTAATAACCAGAGTGTAAGCGCGTTGTCAGCCCGTTCTCATCCCAAGGCGTCATCTAACTGACGCTTTTGACCATGCGTCAACATCCGACGCACATGGCACCCTTTAGCGTCAATATGAGACGCGCCTCCTAGTGGTCTAACCCTAACCCTACCCCAGACCTAAACCTACCTATAACGGAGTGCCATGTGCGTTGGATGTTGAAGCATGGTCAAAAGTATGAATAAGATGACGCCTTGGGATGAGAATGCGTTGGCGTTGTGGACCCGCCTATAGGCGCATGTTACTAATGCGCCCTTTAAATAACAAAACAATATTGTGCCATTGACTTTAGACCAGGGGCCAGTTGGTCAATGGCTCAGTCTATTTCAGTTCCTCAAAATAGCAACGCGGCAACAATGCGCCTGAACACACACCTCGTTTTCAGACCAACAGCCTAGAGACAGAGGTGAGACCAAGTCATTGTTTTGCAAGTCACAAGTAAGTCTCGAGTCTTTGCATTCAAGTCCCAAGTCAAGTCCCGAGTCAAGACAGACAAGTCCCAAGTCAAGTCCCAAGTCAAGTCCCGAGTCAAGACAGACAAGTCCAAGTCAAGTCCCGAGTCAAGACAGACAAGTCCAAGTCAAGTTGCAAGTCCTCGAGTTTAAGCTTCAAGTCTTAAACAAGTCATTAGTGCTTTTTGCACAAATTACTGTCTCACTGTTAATTACTATAGTAAATGAAATGTATACTAATTTACATCAGAAAGGCTTTTACAATATGATATAATATAATAATATATAATATTATCAAATTTATTGTGGCAATGCAGATTTAAAAATAAAAAAAATAAAAGTAACTGTTCATTGGGAAAATTAATCGTGATTTGCTACACATTAAGTTAAGTAAAATTAAGTAAAATATTGAGTCCCTGGTTAAATTATTTTGTTAACGCGACAGTAATTGTACTAGAACATTCCTATTTCTATGGCGACGTATCAAGCGCCACGTGACACTTTTTGGGGCTACGTCACGTTACAAAACGTAACGTAAATCCATCCATTTCTCCCGAAAGACATGAAAGTGAGTGGCTGGTGAACAGGGAGAAGACTTTATAGTTACCTATAGGCTAAAATGTGCGTTTGTTGTGGGGGGAAAATAACATGTCTCAAAATTACATTTGAAAGGTTTATTATTTCCGCTTACTTAGATATCAGTGTGTTTTTTTTTTCTCAAATTATAAATGGTTCGCTAGTACTTGTGTATTTAAATGCCTGAAAAAGAAAACATTATTTGGTTGAAAACTGTCTGAACGTGTGATAATAAATGACAACTGACTCGCGCTGCTGAACACACTCCATCACGCGCTCTCTGGCTCAGTGCCAAACGTGCGAAAACAACGCTAATCAGCGCTGTGATCATGCGTCAATGATACAGTGCTATACTACAGTCAGTGATTATTACAACTCTGATCTGTGGTTTTAGAAGGTAGGTCAAGTCTTTCCAAGTCACAGGGCTCAAGTCCGAGTCAAGTCGCGAGTCATTGTTGTCAAAGTCTAAGTCGAGTCGCAAGTCATCTTTGAATATGTCAAGTCGAGTCGCAAGTCATCAAATTTGGGACTCGAGTCCAAGTCAAGTCCAAGTCATGCGACTCGAGTCCACAACCCTGCCTAGAGATGCGCGGTTGGCGGTTACAGTCGCGGACTCCGTGGATAAAAAAATATTGACGAAAAAAATGATTTGAATTAAATTCAGGCGGGTGGCGGGCGGTTGAACCAATCAAATGAAAAATATATGTATACATTGTTAAATATTGTTATCTGACTATACCTAGGCTACATCCCCCCCAAAAAAAGAAAAAAATCGAGCACACTTTGAAATAGTCAAATTTTCATCAGGCAATAGCGAGACTCTATAGTTTATTATATGACTGTTAGGCCTGTTGATGGTATAAAATGAATTGTGCCTGAAAAAGACGCGCGCTCGCTCTCTTCCCGTGCATTCAAAATTAACGGGAGTCTTCAGAACAGGCTCGTTCTATAGTCGTCACTCTGACATGACAGGTAATTAGGCTACAATGTAAATTATTTGTTATTTTATTCGAGCTTTCTATCTATTTGCTAAAAAATAAAGTGAAATAGGCATTCATTAGTAGTAGGCTAAAGAGTTTAAAATAGGCTAAAAATATTTAACTAATATGCAAATTAGATTCAACATTTAGATTTAGATTTAACATTTAGATTCAACATTTAGATTTAACATTTAGATATAGATTTAACATTTAGATTTAACATTTAGATATAGATTTAACATTTAGATTTAGCATTTAGATTTAACATTTAACATTTAACATTTAGGTGTAACATTTAATATTTAGATTGAACTATTTAAAATATCTCTAAGTTGACAAATATTGTTGTAAATGTGCTAAAAAGTGACCCTCAAAAATTCATACCAGTTTTTTAAACATTGTTTGAAGCTAAATGGGACAAAATATTGCTGTTATTTTCAGCGTGAGCCGCTTTACAAACGGCGCCCCATACAATAGCAGCATGTTGTAATTATGTGCCAAAATGCGTTTTCTATTAGGCTACAATTAAAATATTGTCTATCTATATCAGATAAGGTCAGGTTTGCCGAAGTGCGTTTAATTTAGGCTATTTATTTATTTTTGTCCCTGTGCGCCGATCGGAGACGGAGTTCACTGCTGATATTCTGAGAGCTTTCTAGTCTCGCGGCTGTCATCAGCAGCGCCTTCTCTCGCCCAATCAGCGGATGGCGGGCGGGTGCGGTTTTGAAAATCGGTCAAAAACGAGTTTTGTGATGCGGTTACGGATGAATTAATAGCCCATCCGCGCATCTCTACAGCAGCCCATGGGCACACAAATGGGCGCAAATGCTATTTAAACAACGTGGCGCAGGACGTGAAAATGAAAACTGCGTCGGGCTGAAACTAGAAAAAAAAACCCAAATAAAACAAATAAAATGGGAATACAATAAAAACTATTAAAAAAAAACTATAATAGTATCTCAGTGATATAAAATAACACATGCAGAGTTATGGAACGCCTTTATTGAGTGCTCCAAATCAGTTGTTTATGAGGGTTCATTTCAGTTATATGCTCCCTTAGAAGGCAGCTGTCTATGTAGGCAGTAGTGAGTGAGGCATTAGTGTGTGTGTGTGTGTGTTTTAGGAGGTGTATCTGCTGGGCTCACCACTTGAGCTGATTGATTTCACATCACACGACTAATTACTGTGTGCCATGAGGAAACGAAGGTCTCCAATCCATCAGCTCTACTCTACCACTTCCTGCGTGTGTTTAACTGGATGTGTAGAGCAGGAGATTAAAGATGCTATGTGTAATATTTCAATGCTAAAATACTTTCTCTGCAGAGAACTATCATAGTTTGACTCCCTGAAGATGTAAACAACTGACTCTGGGACGCTCTTAGAAAATCTGTTGATTTGAGTCATCCGGCATGCCAACTCTCGTACTGCTCTAGATTACACTTGGAAATTGGCATTTTGTATTGCAAATATTGTTGGTATCTGCATGCAATGCTTCTGACTCATAGGATAAAAGCGTCTGCCAAACTGCCAAATGAATAAATGTAAATGTGCACTTGGAACAGTATGTAAAATGTGCACATAATGCAATGATACATATTTCAAACAGCATAATTGCTACACTATCACATGACCACACAGTTCAGGGAGTAGCATTACATTACAGCATCTTTCTGAAAATACATTTTTTAATCCAATTTTACTTAATCAGAATGGTATGGCACTTGGTGACTTTTGTGGCACCTGCTATGTGAATCAGCCACACACACACACCAGCAACACACAAATCGTGGACATGATTCGAAAAGGTTAAATGGTCCTAAAAAAAATAGTCATACTTTTACTCCTTACGGTCAAAAATGACCAGCATGGAAAAGAATGGGGATTTAAAAGAAAGTTTTAAAATACGGAACATATTTTTGGTCTACAATCTACAAATCAGCCACAATGCAGGAAAAAAACCCCACAGCAATGAAGGGGTTAATTGAAAACTAATAATTATAGTAAAAAGAAAATAGTATTGTATTGTAAAACAAAACTTGTATTGTAAAAATTGTAGAAAACGAATGGATCATTACTATTGCATAAATAATAATTACATCTCAAAATGCAAAATATTACATCAAAAATATTATTGAATATTATAATAAATACAAAAACAATTTAAAAGATAGATAGAAAATAAATATTATTTTAATGAAAAAAGTGAGAGAGAAAAGGAGAAGGACTGGCCCCTATATGAGGAGAACCAGAGTCATTTCTACACTCAAAAAAATGAACGAGGAAGGTTGTGCACTTTACGTAATATATTTATATTTAGTTTACTTATAATAATTGTGTTTTTTGACTTGAAATGTCTCAACTTAACTACAAAATCCTAACGCGTTTTCTAAACACAAACCATTTATGTTAAGTAAAAAATTCCTACATCCAGAGGGTGGCAGTATAGTGCGAGTCAACTGCCATTTTGCCCGAACTTAATTTGATTGTGTTCAATCTGCTTAAATATGTTACATTTAAGTTTACTTAATCCGGTTGTGCTGGATTACATGATTGATTTGTGTTGCATTAACTGAAACTGGGCGGTGCTTGTTAGTTCCCAGCATGCTTTGGATATGGTTGAATTAAGAGAGAATAAATGTTAAAATTAAGTGTTATTTTATGTTTTTTTGAGAAAATGAGAAAAGATGCGTAATAGTACTTGATAGTGCGTAATTGTGTTTAATGTTCAATTACACTGCAATTGTTAGTACCATTTAAATTACAGTGGGTTACCATTGTGGAGAAGAGTGGAGCATTTGGTTAGGTTGAAAACTGATTCAGCAATATCCACAGCATATGCTTAGATTGATGAAGCATGGAAATCTTATCATTTAAGATGCTAAAAATGCCATTGGTAGCCAATAGTGAGCGATCGTCTAGAAATGTATTAATGGTCACTAAAATAATTCATATGGCATTGGATAAATGAATATATGAAATGAATACCTGAATCAGGGAGCCTTTTTAAATTCGCTGACAACATTAAATTAAGCTGTGCCCAACCATAGTAAATAAGTTGAATCAACCTTAATACATTAAGTTGACCCAACGTAAGTACATTCAATTGGAATAACAGAATTGCATAATGCTGAAATAAAGCAAGTTAATCATATGGAAATCCTTTCCATGATTTTTTTTATGTTCATTCAAAGAGTTATTTTTTTGAGTGTATACTTTTATATACAACATTTTTTAGTCTTTTTTATATTACATTTTTTTATTGTTGAATCTGTATCTGCCATGTAACGGCCTGTGAAGCTGATTTGGCAATAAAATTAAAACACAACCAACATATATAGTGTATCGGCAGTCTAATCGGATTGAAAAATCACATTTCATCGCAGGGTTCAGTATTATAAGCTCCGCTGTAAACTCTACTAAGTACAGTCAGTAAACCACGTACATAAATAGTATGAGTAAAATGCTAGTATGCAATTCCAAACAGCCCAGTCATTTTTGCTGTATATGTTTCTGGTGCGGCTTTAATGTGAGTTTTACTCTCTGTATATGTAAAGCTTACAGAGATGTGAGACGGCTGCACTGACTTCATTGGCTGCTCATCAGAGACTCTGGTGGACGTTTGAGCTCCCATTGATCACAGATGCCAGTTTGATTTAAATAGAAGCCATTATGTCGGTATGGGATTGTGGTTCATTTGAGAGCGAAAGAAACTGAAAGAGAAAAATTGCAGAATTGCAGAATGAAAGGGAGAAGTAGATCTTTACATTGTCTAAAGAAAATATCAGTGGTGTTTTCCTGTGCAAAAGTGCAAAAGTTAAATATGTTGCTATGTTAACACCCACACACACACACACACTTACACCTACACACCTATTTTAGCTGCTGCCTGTATAATGAAGTATACGAAGTATAATGCAGACATTAAGTATAATCAAATTGGCTGTACAAGTCGTTTCAACTTAAGTTATATGAAAGTGACTTGAGTTGAATCTCAACTTGAGTTTAATCTCATATAACTTATAAAATTTTTAAGTTGCTTATTTATTAATCACATCATTTTTTTATTTTAGTTATATTTACTTACTTTCATAGTATTTTATATTGTATTAATAAATATTATTAATACTTTAAATTAGATTATTTTCTTTCAGTTTTCGTTTTATTTTTTTCATTTCAAGTTTAGTAATTATGTGCTTCTGTCATTTGTATTTTTTTTTTTCGGTTTAATTTTCATTTATTTTTTATTTCAGTTTAATTTTTAGTGATTAGTGATTTCAGCTTCAACTTATTGGTTTCAGTTAGTTTCCAAGGCAACTTTTTTTAGCAATTTGTTCAGTTTTAGTTAACAATAACAACACTGCTCCGTGCTCAACACAGCATGCTAATTTTTCCATATACAGTATATGCTTCAGCTTAAAGTGAGGAATTAAAAAAATAACACTTATGTATTATCAAATATCAAAATGAATACTCTGTACATTATAATGTTGTGATGCCTAAATTCCCTACTGTTTCATTTTTTAGCCAAAATAGTGTAAGTGTGCAATTTCATTGAGGAATCATACATGTCTGTAGCACAAATGATTTCTGGAGATGTTACACTCTAAATCTTAATGCTTAGTGTTAGCGGTTTGTACAAATCATTGAGCCTAAATATAAGCAGCAGTAGTAGTGATGCTTGACTTAAAAAACACCTCTAAATATAGAAAACTGGATGCAAGCGTCTGTGATGAAGAAACATGTATTTAAAAAGAGAAGGTATACAGCACAAACCAACCTTCACACAGCTGTTCCAGGCCACAGCACACACACACACATACACAATTAAGTAATCAAGCACAATCATTACACACAGATGCAGAAAACAGCCTTATTGGTGTGGGTCATTTCAGTGTGATATTTTGCCTGCCGGGCCTGAGCATCCATCTCCCCGATCGTGCACCGGGTCAATACAGTGGGGGAGATGTAGCCGTTCTGTCCTATAAAGCAGCATTATCTCAGTGCCAGCAGCAGGACTGATGCCATTTCATTCTGCACTATTATCTTCCTCCGCTTTGGCTTCTTGAATTAATGTGACCTGTTTACTTATTCTTGTTTTCTGCCTTGTAGTTTCCTGACTGATTATTGAGTTTCTTTGCAAGTGTTCTCAAATTAAAATGCTAAGTATTCGTATATAACCAGACTTTTACTTTTTTTTTAGAGTGTGAGTGGTGTGTGCCTGTGCAGAACTTGCTGCCATGATTCTAGGGTGCTGTGGGTGGTTGTTAGGGTGTTGTAGTTGGTTCTTTGAGTGTTGTAGTTGGTTATTAGCATGTTGTGGGTGGTTGTTAGAGTGTTGTGGGTGGTTGTTAGGGTGTTGTAGTTGGTTCTTAGAGTGTTGTGGGTGGATGTTATGGTGCTGTGGGTGGTTGTTAGCATGTTGTGGGTGGTTGTTAGGGTGTTGTGGGTGGTTGTTAGGGTGTTGTGGGTGGTTGTTAGGGTGTTGTGGGTGGTTGTTAGGGTGTTGTAGTTGGTTCTTAGAGTGTTGTGGGTGGATATTAGGGTTTGTGGGTGGATGTTAGAGTGTTGTAGTTGGTTGTTAGGGTGTTGTGGGTGGTTGTTAGGGTGTTGTAGTTGGTTCTTAGAGTGTTGTGGGTGGATATTAGGGTTTGTGGGTGGATGTTAGAGTGTTGTAGTTGGTTAGGGTGTTGTGGGTGGTTGTTAGGGTGTTTTAGTTGGTTGTTAGGGTGTTGTGGGTGGTTGTGGGTGGATGTTAGAGTGTTGGTTAGGGTGTTGTAGTTGGTTGTTAGGGTGTTGTGGGTGGTTGTTAGGGTGTTGTGGGTGGATGTTAGAGTGTTGTGGGTGGATGTTAAGTGTTGGTTGTTAGGGTGTTGTAGTTGGTTGTTAGGGTGTTGTGGGTGGTTGTTAGAGTGTTGTGGGTGGATGTTAGGGTTTGTGGGTGGATGTTAGAGTGTTGTAGTTGGTTGTTAGGGTGTTGTGGGTGGTTGTTAGGGTGTTTTAGTTGGTTGTTAGGGTGTTGTGGGTGGTTGTTAGGGTGTTGTGGGTGGATGTTAGAGTGTTGGTTAGGGTGTTGTAGTTGGTTGTTAGGGTGTTGTGGGTGGTTGTTAGGGTGTTGTGGGTGGATGTTAGAGTGTTGTGGGTGGATGTTAAGTGTTGGTTGTTAGGGTGTTGTAGTTGGTTGTTAGGGTGTTGTGGGTGGTTGTTAGAGTGTTGTGGGTGGATGTTAGGGTTTGTGGGTGGATGTTAGAGTGTTGTAGTTGGTTGTTATGGTGCTGTGGGTGGTTGTTAGCATGTTGTGGGTGGTTGTTAGGGTGTTGTAGTTGGTTGTTAGGGTGTTGTGGGTGGTTGTTAGGGTGTTGTAGTTGGTTGTGGGTGGATATTAGTGTTTAGTTGGTTGTTAGGGTGTTGTGGGTGGTTGTTAGGGTGTTATAGTTGGTTGTTAGGGTGTTGTGGGTGGATGTTAGAGTGTTTAGTTGGTTGTTAGGGTGTTGGGTGGTTGTTAGGGTGTTGTGGATGGTTGTTAGGGTGTTGTGGGTGGTTGTTAGGGTGTTATAGTTGGATGTTAGGGTGTTGTGGGTGGATGTTAGAGTGTTGTAGTTGGTTGTTATGGTGCTGTGGGTGGATGTTAGGGTTTGTAGGTGGGTGTTAGGGTGTTGTAGTTGGTTCTTAGAGTGTTGTGGGTGGATGTTAGGGTTTGTGGGTGGATGTTAGAGTGTTGTAGTTGGTTGTTAGGGTGTTGTGGGTGGTTGTTAGGGTGTTGTAGTTGGTTGTTAAGGTGTTGTGGGTGGTTGTTAGGGTGTTATAGTTGGTTGTTAGGGTGTTGTGGGTGGATGTTAGAGTGTTTAGTTGGTTGTTAGGGTGTTGGGTGGTTGTTAGGGTGTTGTGGATGGTTGTTAGGGTGTTATAGTTGGATGTTAGGGTGTTGTGGGTGGATGTTAGAGTGTTGTAGTTGGTTGTTATGGTGCTGTGGGTGGATGTTAGGGTTTGTAGGTGGGTGTTAGGGTGTTGTAGTTGGTTGTTAGGGTGTTGTGGGTGGTTGTTAGGGTGTTGTAGTTGGTTGTTAGGGTGTTGTGGGTGGTTGTTAGGGTGTTATAGTTGGTTGTTAGGGTGTTGTGGGTGGATGTTAGAGTGTTTAGTTGGTTGTTAGGGTGTTGGGTGGTTGTTAGGGTGTTGTGGATGGTTGTTAGGGTGTTATAGTTGGATGTTAGGGTGTTGTGGGTGGATGTTAGAGTGTTGTAGTTGGTTGTTATGGTGTTGTGGGTGGATGTTAGGGTTTGTGGGTGGATGTTAGAGTGTTGTAGTTGGTTGTTAGGGTGTTGTGGGTGGTTGTTAGGGTGTTGTAGTTGGTTGTTAGGGTGTTGTGGGTGGTTGTTAGGGTGTTATAGTTGGTTGTTAGGGTGTTGTGGGTGGATGTTAGAGTGTTTAGTTGGTTGTTAGGGTGTTGGGTGGTTGTTAGGGTGTTGTGGATGGTTGTTAGGGTGTTATAGTTGGATGTTAGGGTGTTGTGGGTGCATGTTAGAGTGTTGTAGTTGGTTGTTATGGTGCTGTGGGTGGATGTTAGAGTGTTGTAGTTGGTTGTTATGGTGCTGTGGGTGGATGTTAGGGTTTGTGGGTGGATGTTAGAGTGTTGTAGTTGGTTGTTAGGGTGTTGTTGGTGGTTTTTAGGGTGTCTCTATGATATTGGTCCTTCATTTAATGTAATGGTCTACTAAGGACTAACATCAAGTCAAAGGATTTTAGTCACATTTTTGGCAGAAGTTACTTGTGATTCGATGTTTAGTTGTAATTGTAAAGGTTGATCATAAATCAATCAATCTGTCTGTATCTATCTATCTATCTATCTATCTATCTATCTATCTATCTATCTATCTATCTATCTATCTATCTATCTATCTATCTATCTATCTATCTATCTATCTATCTATCTATCTATCTATCTATCTATCTATCTATCTATCTTAGATATATCTGTCTTTTCTCTGTAAGGCCAATGTTCAAAGTTTCTATTGACGATTAGACATTGCTAGTTAAATTACAGCTAAAAATGTAGGCTATACCTCTGATTTTTTTTTTTAATCCAAATACATTTTATTCATTTTATTTCTACTTCCTTAAAGTAAAATTTCACTTCCTGTTTGCTGGCTAAATTCAAATTCATTTCTGAATGGCGCACAACCCTACTATTGGTGTAAAATATGTAGATCTACATGTAAATGTATACTTTTCTTTTGCTTTTACTTAAAGATGCAGTGTAAATAGTCACTTAGTAAATGCTTAGTTACTTTCATAAAGTTTAATAAAGTTACTTTCAGTTCTTCTGGAGTAACCTAAGGTTAAATGCAATGCCAGCATTGCTTTTGCAGAAGTCCAGTATGCGCTAACAAAACTTTACTAGTGTATTGAGAGGAGGACGATGAATCTAATTGCGCGGCTCAGGCCATCTTTATGTGCGGGTCCAGCTGTCTCGACCTGGAAAAGCCTCTCGTGTGTAACCGGGGAACCGGGTTTAGTGCAGGTGCAGGATTGGAGCAGCAGTTATCATGCTCTTCCAGCAGGGCTGCTTCTAATCTTTAAATGCACGTAAGCAGATTTGGGTCGCTGTAGAACCTTCTCACAGACTGAAACCCTCTGATAGCAGGTGCCACCATCTCTGGGGTTCTGCTTTCCTCTGTTTGTGCCACTGGCCCTGGAGGACGTCCTGCTACGCTGGCAGAGATGTCAGATGTGATGACATGCTGATCTGCACGCTCTACTAACTCTGCTCTCACCTGAATAAGAGCTTTAGCTTGAGAGAAAGTCAAAGAATCTTAGATTCTACTGACGGGAATGCCCGTTTGATTTATATTGCGCTATTAACGATACACATTGCTGCTTCACAGAAAATCACGATGTTGATGTTGATAATATCTTAAAATCGTCATTCCTTAGTCATATTTAGCAGTACCATGTGTCTGGTCAATCATGACATTATACGATCAGATATTTTCATTGTACAACTGTGATTTTCAGTACTTTTCCCAGGTAAATAATTTCCTACATATAATATTTATTTAATTCTAACATGCTTGTTAGACCTTGAGAATTAATGGAAACAGCTTGCTTTTAATTTAGGGGTCCCATGAAATTCGTTTTATTTATTCCCAAAATCTGTTTTTATAATTAATATTGAGGATTTGATTTTTTTTCTGATAAACATCGAGCGGCCCTAGTTTCATGTCTGTCCACACTCTCTTTGTTCTCACATAATAAAACACAAATATAAATTGGAGTTGAAAATATGTCCTATTATTAATTTATTTGTTAAGAAGACTTACTATAGGTGGCATATTTGCTTTGCATCTTGGTTCCAGCTCTCCCTGTTGTGGTTTATTTTGCTTTGATGACCAGCTGTGTGTTTTAATTTTCTTATGAAGCTCATCTGACTCTAAATTCATATTGTGAAATACTCAATATCACCACACATTCATTCACTGCATTGCATGTCAACCATAAAAAGATACAGTAAAACTAATGAACTGTATTACTTGGCAGAAAATGTGTTTATTGGGATCATTAATCATTTTAATTCATTGAACACTGGCATCATTTTTCATGTTGCTGTTGCATTGTGTCTAAGATCTCTCATGGCTTGATTTGACTTGGAGTAACTTGCGGTATCTTTCAGTGTAGCATTGATATATTGTGATGATTATTCTCTGAATGTCATGCTATGTTGTGGCATACAACATGACTTTTTAATGATATACGTCATTGTTAGTGCTTGTAAATATCATCAAACAAGGTCAAAGTTTCAATGTTGAATTAAGTTTGCTGTGATGCTGAAGCTTGATGCTCACTGATTGAACAAATTCCACTGCATCGTTTCAGAAAGCAAATGCAAGGCCGAGGAAACACTGTGCTGTTTAGATCTGTTCCATCAATACCGACTCATGGTCAGCCTGGTTTCCACACTGATGGTCTACGGGAAGAGTATTTCCAGCTTGTTTGAGCAGGATAATCAAAAGAGCCCGTTCCATTAGCGTCCTCGCGCTGGACTCACCCCAGGCAGTGACAAGCACGAGGATGTTGCCAGATTGGAATCCATTATGAACCGTTCTGCTCATGTCTCCACATTAGCCAGCAACTGATTCCAATGCAGCTTCTGTAAGCCACTGGGATTGCTTCAGGAGCGTGAGAGCACAGTTGGGAGTGGAAAGTTCATATTGAAGAACACAGACGCAGCCGGATCATTTCCATAATGACCAGCACGATCTACCAAGAGCAACGCAAATTAGCGTCTGTTTTATTTAAGGCATTCTCTTTTTAGGCGGAAAATAATGGTGCAAATACCAGTAAATTGACAAGCGCAAACCTTAGAAAATCACCTTGCATGATTTATTTTAATACTCTCCTCCCATAAAGACTGCGTCTGAAAAGAGAAACTTCTACAAATGCATTTGCAATAAGCTCAGCCGCAAAAATATATCCTTTTCACCACTAATTTTTAAATCCTGACAGTAGTTGTTTTAACCCCAAAAGAGGGATTGCACTGGTGCAAGCTGTGAGTAAGGCCACGTTTACACAAAGCCGGGTATTTAGAGAAACGGATATTTCCCCACCCTCTGTTTTCAATAATAACATCGTGCACACACCCGCATAAATACGCCATCGAGCGCCATCATAACTATGCCAAACCTATGGGCGGCAGTGTAGAGAGAAGGATAAAGCCATGCAAGCCAATCAGAATCGACAAGAGAGATCCTAAAACCCCGTTTCTCCCCGTCGACACGGCAACACATAACCGGCGTTATCAGAAATCTCCACTTTGGTTGGAGTTTTTAGAAATAATCGTGTTCTGTGATAAATACAGGGTTTTCGTGTAAATGAGAGGCCAAACCGCAGGGAAATATCGTGTCTTCCCTTCGTGTAAACGGGGCCTAAATCTGGCCCTAAGTGGAACCCAGCACAGTACTAGAATTATTTAAAGTGAATACAAATAAAATAAAAAAAATCAAACTTTCAAATAATCTAACAAACAAAATCAAACATTTAAGATCATTAATATTACACTGGATGGCATTGACCCGACAATATTAAAAACGATTAACATGATGTGTTAATGTATTTATTTTATTTTTTATGTATTGTATTTGCTTTATTTCTTTGTCTGCTGATTTGCTAAGATGTGTGCGGATCCTGCTGTTTTCTTTTGAAAAACACCACAGGTGTTATAACACCTATAATAACACATTATGTTATTTTAAAGGTTTCAGCGGTCTCCTATAACAGGTTTACATGCATCCAAGGTCAAAAAACACTTACATTTTTCCATAATAAACATTGCACATCATCTTGTTCCTCAACGAGTCTGAAACCGGTTCGTTCAAAGATTCGGTCTCTCTAAATCCCTCCTTTCTGAGAGTCTACTCTGCTCTGATTGGTCAGACAGCCCAGTCTGTTGTGATTGGTCTACCGCTTACATCGCTTGTCGGAAACGAAACGTCTATTACCATATCTGAATTTCAGCTCTTCCTCAGCGCTTGATACACAGTGATACGAATGATGCCGTCTGTTTTTCCATATCAATCGATTCTTCATTTTAGGAGACAATAAATGTATTGGTCATGCACTTTGATCTTTAAAACTTTGCAGACCTTTTACATTCACATTCAGATATTACACACTGCATGAAAGGTAATATTCGAAAAAGTATAATCAAGGCACTTTAAACCTGTGTGTTTTTGCTCAGGATGAGGATGTGTGTCAGGCTGTGCGTACAGGACATGTTGACATCTATGAAATTTGTACAGAGTTTGATTGGACCGACTAATATATGTGTTTTTCTTCCTGTTAAAAGTTAAGACTGTTTATGGTTTTATGGTTTACATTTATGGTTTATTTTTATGGCTATTCTAACTATGTTTCTGTTTTCATTTGTGTGCTATTTCTGATGTCCGCCACTGAAATGGGTCTCAACCCTCCTGTGACTGGTATATTGTGACCCATTTTTGGTCCACGGCTGTAAAACAGCACTAGGGATCATTTCTGTCTGGTACCATCAGATGAAATGAGCATCTCTGTGGCCCCGTGTATCTTTTGGCTTTTGCTCACTTTTTGAGCTAGATGCATTCATTAGCAGCACGATGTGCATATGTTGCATTAACGGCATGCAATGTAGTTTCTAACTGGACTGTCTGTGTGTATTTTGTCAGTATTTGTGGTCACGACCTGTGCCTTTCGAATCATTGTGCAACATCAATCATTTTTTGATTTCTTAGCCTATTATATTAGAGATGAATTCATTGCCATTCAAGCAGTATTATCACAGGGTGTCATATCTGAACATACAAAAGCCTTTTCCTCTGAGAGCGGCTTATAAACAAACACATAATAGAGCGATTCAATTACTGGCCTCCAGATAAACCACCAGTGGGACTCGCCAATGTCAATAAAGCTGATAAAAGAGATTCTGAACGTATCTGTCACACACTTCAGACCGAAACCTATTTAAACTAAGCTGCAAGAAAATCATCTATTCTGGCTTGGAACCAGTTCATTCATGTGGCACTTTGTACAGTTTATTTCCTTTCAATTTGGGGAAGTTGGAAAAAGGCACAATTCATCCTCTGGGAAAAATTGCTTTTGTTTTTATGTGCAAAACAGTCGCCTCATCATTACACTATCCAGATAGATTTAAAATGATGATTTTTTTAATACTTCCAAAACAAAGCAACGATCTTGCAAGATCTCGATTTATTCCACTTCCATTTTTTTTTTTTTACATTTCAGTGCCAGTAAAAAATTATTGCTACAGCTGATTTGAGTAAATATATATATATATATATATATATATATATATATATATATATATATATATATATATATATATATATATATATATATATATATATATATATATATATATGTATATATATAGGGAAAGTCTTTCTGGTGAGTGAGGCAGGCTGAGATGATAGACCAACTAAACTTACTTGGATTCAAGTCAGTATCTCATAATGGGATGTGTGATGGACACCATATGCTTGAGAGCCACGATTTGATTCCTGCTCCAAAAATATGTGGACAGCTCCTTCCAAATTATAGGTTTGATTATTCTTCTAATTTTTGTGAGGACAAATCATAAAGAGTTAACAAGGGTTAAGACAACTGATGTGTGAGTTGATGAATGTTTGAATTAAAGCCTAAATTAAATCTGTTCATTATATAAAGCGACCAAGTCTCTTCAGAAAATTTGGACTAAATCGCTCGATTCATATTGATAAGTTTTAACATCTCTTTTAAGTGGTAGTTGCGTAGCTGTCAATGGAGGGACAGCAAACTCTCAGATTTCATCAAAAAGATCTTCATTTGTGTTCCTGGAGATGAACGAAAGTCTTACGGGTTTGGAACGACATGAGGGAGAGGAATTACTGACAGAGATTTCATCTTTGTATGAACTAACCCTTTAATTCTACACCATTCAATGACATGCAAGAGAATTGTGTGCATTCAACTTTGTAGCAACCATTTTTCGAGGGTTTTTTTTCTGTTCCGGCACGACAGTGACCCAAAGTGAGGTCTATATGAAAGTGATTTACTGACTCTGGTGTCAGAGTAAACCTTTGAGATGAATTGAAGCCATCTAAATATCACCAAAAATATTTTCGAATAAAGCAGCATTTCCATCCTATAAGAAAATCCTCACTTCTGAGGAAACTGATGGACAAAATAAAAATGGAAATGAAAGCTGCATCCACTGGGGAAGTCATTGTGACTCCTTTCCTAAATATAATAAATAACTTCAAATTGCTTTAGAAATAATTAGAGGAAAACAAAACAGCCTATTCTTTTGGGTTATTGTAATCATTTCATTAGTAAGTTCTTGTGCACATGCATAATTACTGTACGTTTACACTGAACATCTCAGCTTTCTTTAATCTTACTTTTATTTTTAAAACTTGCCAACATTTATTCAAGAAAACGTGCATAACCTATAATGAAAACACCAATTTTTTTAATTTTCATGAAAATATATGGATTGAAACCCAGCTATTGATGCTATTGTGTCTAAATGGAAGCAAATTTCTACAATAAGTTTCAATATCTAGTGGAAAAGCTTCCCAGAAGAGAAGGATTGATGTGTTTGGATGTAAATGTTCAACAAGACACAAGAGCATCAGTGAGATTTAGACTGTTGTTGAGGGATCCATAGGGGGCGAACGTGATTTCACCAAGTACCACATGTTCCTGGATCAACTTTCCAATCAACCAATCAGATTTGAGGGACAAGTTTACACTTTATGTCAAGTTTAAGCTTAGAACCAGGGTGAAGTACTTAAACATCAGCGTTATTCACCTATCATTACCCTCTGATTTTAGGGAAAAGTTATGGGTAGGGTTAGGTTTAGGGGTAGGGATTGGGATTGGGTAACGACTGCATTTTGGGACAGGAATGTTGATCCAGGAACATGCTGGCAAAATCACGGTGACCATCTATAGGGTCTGGCTCGCTGTTCCAGTTCATCCCAGAGGAGTTCAATGTGTCTTCAGGTCTGTGTTTGTGCAGGCCAGTCAAGTTCATCCCCACCAGAGTCAGGAAACAAAAGAGAAAACAATCCTCCCAAAACTATTCCATATCAAATTGGAAGCAAATAATGTCACTGCATGGTGTAGCATCAAGATTTGATTTCACTGGAATTACTGAAATAGCCAAACCTATTAATAAAAGAGGAGAGTCCACATACTTTGTGTTTTGGACACTGTAGATGAGATCGTGCCACGAGAAAACTCCTCTCCAGTCAACCTGCGTATTATAAACGCCTGCTGAAATAAACTAGTGAAGCTCTCTGTATCTCGTACTCAAGACCTGTCACAGATTGTATTCAGAGGCAACTTTGTAGCACTCACAAGGCGGATTGGGGAACAGGGTCATTCCCAAGAGAACCACCGCCTCAGTGGTTTCCACGGGACTCAGGATTCATAAATCAAACGTTGAGCTGCGTAATATTATAAAATACCCAGAGAGCCCTTCGGGGCCGCTGCGTATGTGTGTGTAATAAACTTAAGAAGCCGGCAGCAACAAACTACTGCAGCGTCTACAGACAGAAATGACCACACACACACACACACACACACACACACACACACCACAAAACACGAGTAAAACCAATCATCTCTCATACTGGTGAATCTCATCCGGTTCTGATGGGTCACAGACAGCAGGGGAGAAGTAGTTGTAAGTGCAAGTGATAAAATGCAACTTACTATATAATCAATTGTGCACAACAGTTAAAAGGAAATAAAAGCATCATCTTTCGTAATTGGTCAATTGGACTCTACATTTTAAAATGCTGGGTTGTTTCAACTCATGTTTTGGTCAAATGTGGACAAACCTAACCGTTGGGTTTAAAAAATGGTTTTAGGTTTGTCCATATTTGACTCTAGCATAGGTTGAAACAACCCAGCATTTTTTAGAGTGTATGATTGGTGCAAATTCATCTGTCACTTGTGTGCATTAATGCAATTTGTGGCTCTGTGTGTATTCTGGCTACTTGTGCATGTACAAAATCAACATTTTCGCATGTTTAAGAATTTGTTTTTTTCAGCTATCTGAGTCCTGAAACAAAAAAAAAGGTGAGAGCCACTGTCGTATACTCTTACTTGTAGTTTAGTTCGGTGATATGCCAACCACAAACTCCTGTACTAGTTAAAAGTGCTGTTTTGTGTCCTGTGAAATGATTTGAGGAAGAGGTGGAGGACACAGATGAGTGCTGTCATTGGTCGTCTCACCTCAGAGCTCAGGCGCTGTCCGCGGAGCTGAACGGACTGAAGGATGCTTTAATCCAGCAGGAGAACAAACCTGTCCGGCATCTGATTCCATGAGGCTTCACTGTGTTAAAATCCAACTCGTGTAGTGACACAGGAAACACTGAAGCATTGCACGAGGATGATGTTGAGAGGAAAACACTCGGAAACAAACGTTTGCAAATAGAAATAGCCTGCTTGGATTCCAGCGTGTCTCACAGCTGCGCTCGGATGAAATCACGGTGCAATTCACCTCATTCCCAAATGCTTGTGCGTGCCCTCTCTCTCTCTCTCTCTCTCTCTCTCTCTCTCTCTCTCTCTCTCTCTCTCTCTCACTCACTCACACACTCACACAAACACACACACACTTTTTTCTGTCCCTCCCCACATCTCTTTCCCTCTGTCTCTCTCTCTTTCTATTTCAATTCAATTTAGTGTTTTATTGCAGAACATTTAAATAGCAAAAAAGTAGCGCAAAATATTTTAAATAAAATGCCAATAAAATAGTACAAATTGGATTAAACCAGGTGTATTCTCAAAACAGAATATTAAAATATTAATTAAGTTATAATACATCAATTATCTACCCTTATGTTTGCCAATCCTATCGTGATCTAAAGCAATAAGTCACTTACGCGCGTCACAGTGATTTTATGGGTAACGTGTAGAAAAATGCTTTTTCAAAAAATAATTCATTTTAATTATATTAACGAGCTCCGTGAAATTCAGCTGATGAATGAAGAACATTTTTTTCTGTTGTCTGTAATTGATTTGAATAGCAAATGCACACATAAAAAAAAATATATATATATATTTAAATAGGTCGGTTCAGATAGGGGAGATTGAGGTGGTTATGAACATGAAATATTTAGAGGAAAGCATAACGGCCAACCCAGTGCTGATATTGACTCCATGCATATATTTGGCTGGTCGAATGCTATTTAGACAAACAAACAATGTCATTTTGTTTACAATTTCATAATTATGTTTATGTAGGCTACGTATGCATAATTAAGTCTCCGGTTTCTTTGTTTAATAATAGCATACTATCGCATACTCTTACTATGCGTGCAGTAAGTACACAGTGCACAGCATGCAGATTGTGTGTATGCGTGTAGATGATGGAGTGCGTGTGCAGAGTGTGCGTCTGAAAGCCGAAGCTCACTGCGTGAGAGACTGTAGTTTGCTGATGTTGCGTGAGTTCATGCTGTGCTGCTGTTCTTCATGTGGCTTCAGTTTCAGGACCAACCCAAAACATCCAGGATGAAGGAACATTTACAAAGAAACTATCAGAAAAGAAGGTAGCGCGAATGTTTAGTGTAGTATTATGACAGCAGAATAAATGTGCAGTCTGGAGTTTGTTTTCAGCGGTCACATTCTCTTATCTCCTCTGGTCAGATCTGTGCAAAGACGGACAGTTTGTGGTGTTATTATCTGTACTTACTGTTCACTTTCTTCATTCATCTTTCCTGTGTCTTACACCCTCATCTCTCTTCTCTTTCCCCACTCATTCCTCTTGCTCAGACATTGCTCTTTGGAGATTTAATAGTGCTTTGTGTATTGAGGTTTCAACTTCAATGTTTCTAACACTAAAAAACGTGGATGTCATTTCAGCTTAAATTACATTAAACTGACTTGAATGAGTTGAATCTTGTGTAATTTATACAAAAAGTTGAAAATTGCTTAACTTGTTTTAATGAGTTAAAGCGATGTAAAAACCTAAAAACATGTGTTTTCATAACTTTTTACAGTGAAGGAGAAATGAAATTATGCATATGCACATAATTAGAAATCATAAGGAATTTAATTCATTTGTTTCCCCTAAAGAAGTTAATGATTCTAAATAACAGTCATAACTTAATATTTGTCAACTATAACCATATGTATCTAATCAGTAACTTCTCATTAATGAGTGAATGCATACAGGTTTTAAAGTTTTGAATGATACCATGTCTTTACCATGTTATTACTTTATTAGTCCCCTTTTTAATAATTACAAATTTGAATTTTTTTATGAACTACAGCAAAACTACAGTGTGATGCAAGAAAATATACATTTGTATCAATATTTATGAGACATTTCATTTGAACATATCATTATATGAAATGTACAAGAACATATATGAGAATTACCAGTATGAATTGCATTGCGTCCAATGGATTTAATTAAATTAATTTGAAACTTATAACTCATCAACTGCTCAAAATTGATCTCAATCTTATCTTTATCTCAATTTATGAAACCTGCATATGCTTTTTCTAACAAAACAACACCAAAAAATATATATATTACTCTGAAATGTTTTCTAACAAAATATATAAATTTTACTCTCATAAACTTTTACATTCACGTGAAGAAAAAAAGATAAACAGCTTGAATCTCATTTTTCATTTAATGGTTCGTCAATAGGTGGCAGCAAAGTGAAATATGGACTTTTTCCTTTCCAAACCCTCTTTACTTCTTTTAAATTTAGACTATTTGGGCTATGAAAGTTTGCTCGTTTGCAATTGTTTTCCCCCACTTTATTTCAATTTCATAATTATTGTGTGTATCCGTGAGCAAATTTATACACAAAATGCAGCCCCAGTGGGAAGGAAAAAATGTGTGTAGCAGAAGTAATTTGAGACAAATATAACTAATAGATGTTACAAACAAACAAACAAACAAAAACAGCATAATTTCATGTGTATACCACAGTATAATTTCGGGTCAAAACGGACCCGTACGCAAAAGCTGTACAAAAAAAAAATGTCTCTTACAAAATTTGTTTAAAATATATGAAAAAAAATTAAATGATGTTTATTTTCATGTGTATTGCAGAATTCGTTTTTGTTTAATTGAGTAATAGAGGGTATGCGCATGACGTCACCGTCGGCCGGAGTGAATGCGGTCACGCCCACAAGTGGCAAAAAGACTGAGCGGCAGCATTTGTTTTCAGCGTGAATGCCGTGATAAACACACAAAACACATCTAAAACGGGAAAGAGCTTTGCGATTGACTGTACAACTAGATTTGACCAGAAATCTGAGTTACTGTGTATTTTTACAGACTGCAAAAAGCTACAGAACAGACTATATTCTGCATAATTGGATGTTTTTAAATAAACACTATTTAAATATAAACTATACAAGTTTTAGGGCTGGACGATATGATGATATACAGTATAACATTAATGTAAGTGATCACTCGGATTTAGACCTATCTATATTGTATTTATATAAAACGTTTACAGGCAAATTTTCTAAATTTATTTCCCCGGCGTCGGAATCAGGCAAATATAAATGTCAGGAAACACGATTCCTGGCTGCATGTCAATATCCATGGATCACTGACTGGATCTTTGATACGTTGTAAGGAACACTATATCGAGTCCAACTTTTAGTTTAAACTGATAATAGTTTGTTTTACTCGCGTTTTCGCAGTTTCCCCTATTAACTCCAGCCACGCAGCAGCTCTTCTGCCACTCAGTCCGGCTGAGGGTGTTCCGGCGGGGAAGTGACGTTAATGCATTCCCTCTATTGAGGTTTTTTTTCTCATTTTTAAATTTTTGTTTTTTTAAACCATTTCTAAATAGTTGCAATTTATTTTTAGTTAAAGCTGCAGTCCGTGACTTTTTTGGGTTAAAAATGATCCAAAATAATTTTTTGAGCAAGTGCATAACCAACCAGTGTTCAACACTCTCTGCTTGCCTCAGCTCAATTCAAAGCGGTACGCTTGTAATAATGTTTTTAATTCCAGTGGAACTGGTGGATTTCCGCAGGAGATTTGAGCATGTCTTTGCGTCATTTATGTCACATCTGTACACACACACAGGGGCGTAGAATTTAGTAGGGACGCTAGGGACGTGTCCCTACCAATATGCAGTGACACTGATATATCCGTGTCAATAATTTCGATCAAAACTTAATATATATTTATACATTGATGTCCCCGTCCCCACCAATTTCAAAATCAAACCTATGCCACTGCACACACATATACACACACATCTGTACACACACATCTGTACACACACATCTGTACACACACATCTGTACACACACATCTGTACACATAAAGAAGGAGTCTCGGCTAGTATAGGCTATATTGCGTGTGAGGATGTTAGAGTTGGAGATTTATAGCCTTTTCTCACAGCACTTGATATAATTAAACTTATCAATTTGATGGCGGATCCAGAAAGGTTCAAACGACAATCACCAGTGACAACAGATTCACCCGCTGTAAAATACAAAAGACTTCGTTCGGACTTCGAAGCGGCTACAGAGAGAAAGAGAGACTGCAACCGGCCCATGCGAAAACAAGGATAATATCGGAAGGACATTACATGTAGTCACGCAATGCTGACGTTGTTAACATTAACAATTTGAGAACAAAGTATAATTTGCACAGTTTTGCGTGATATGATAACTTATAAGCGAATGTTAGATTTAATCAGCGCGATTTACTGCAATGTCAGAACCAGAACAAAAGTGGATGTTTCTTACTAGTTCAGATGACATTTTCCGGTGATAATTATTATGTTGGTCATACTTCCAAAAAGAATAATCTGTGATTCTGAATGCCAGTATCCACACCGGCGGCGACTGACAGCCTCACACTCTCCTCAAACACTGTGTTCATCCGCGCTGTGCCGTGTCGAGGGTGTCGAAGCACAACTCACGTAAAGTTGATAATTCCGCGAATGACTGCAATTGCAGATTTCGAACAGAGATGGCGACAAAGAGGAAAAACGCCGGACTGCAGCTTTAAATTAGAGTTTTATTCAGTTTCAGTTGTTTCAAATTAAACAAGGCGACTATACATTTTTTAAATTTTTCATCTAATATTTGTTTTGTTTTATTTCCGATTTATTTCAATAAACAAAATGTTTTAATAGTTTTAGATTTAGATAAAACAATACTGACTCTAATCAATCTTTTGGGCCGATCCACTGAAAGAACTGGCTGTTAAGAGTCATTCATTTGTGAACAGGACTGGACTGATTGTGCTGAATGTTTGCAGTTGCTCGTAACCAGCTGAAACACTGCCTTAGAAACATTTGTTTGTCTTTGTACTCTTTTGTGGTCTGAATAAGTACCGCTTCTCTGTTCCCAACTCCGATAAAAACACATACGGATGAGTCAATAGCCAACATAAGTGCGAGAGTTAACAGTTATAAAATGCATGTTAATAAAAGCTCAATGAGTTCATATCGAAATGACAGACTTTGGTATGTTGGCAAATGGGAGCACAGTTTGAGACTCTTCAGAGTGAGATTACGGGTCTTTTTCACCTGAACAGGAGAAACATCTAAAAAGCTGGAGAATTCAGCCAAAATTCGGATCGCTTTCTAGGAGAAAGATATTACAGAGATATCATTTGTGTGCGTCCCTCATCCGTGTCCTGCTGTTTCTCTCTTTCTCTTCCCACACTGTTCCTGTGCGTTCCCTCTTTTCTCTTGCCAGCGTCTTTCAGACATGTTGATCTATAAACAGCCTCTTTACCATTTCAAAGATGCACCTGAATATGTGGATGAGATGAATGTCGCCGAAAGCCCTATAAACCTGTGTGTGTGTGTGTGTGTGTGTCACCCTGCTGAACTAAGCTGCTTTTTTACTGGTTTTCACTGGTCTGAGGACTGGTTTAACTAGTGCATAATTGTGTATAGGCCTAGCTCTTGTTATTCTATATATATTATTCAATATCCAAACCTGAAGGTCATGTGGTGTCTGTGCCACTAAAGGAACCGCACTGAACTGCCCAAATGCAGCAGGTTAAATGTGAGGAGTATTTCCCTGTTGCTATGATGTTCTGGGTGATTTGTATGTGGTCCATTTCATTAAAGTCCCCCCTAAACCATATAAATATGACAAACAATATATACAGTGCTTAACAAATGTGTTAGACCAGCGCACAATGTAAGGATGTGCCACAGCTGCCCTAAACTAACAGTATTGGTGATTACCAAAATCATTTTTTATGTTTCTGTAATGGTTGTTCCACCAGTACGTGTGTAAGCCCTTTAGACACAGACTTGAATCCTATTGAACACATTTGGGATTTAGTGGATTCAAAGATAGATCGCATAAAGTTTCATCAAAAGCAAGTCTTTGGGAACAACTAGAAACTGGAAGTCAATAACGACAGAGAGTGTGTAAAAGCGCATGAAAACAACGGCAGCAAGAATGCAAGCTGTTATCAAGGCCGAAGGACGCCGTACAAAATTTTACGTCTTTTGGTTATTATGTGTGAACAAAGATTATTTAGTTTTTGATATATTCCTAGAACATCAGGTCAGGTGGTCTGATAAATGTGTTAAGCACTGTATATTGAGATGTGGCTGGTGAGAAAAACCTGCATCGCACCACAACCACTCGTTCGTTCGTTCGTTTAATTTGTCCGTTCGCTTGTTTGTTTGTTTATTAAATGCATTTGTATTATTAGCCTATTTTATTTTGATGTGTTTATTTATTTATTTGTATTTATTGATTGATTGATGATCATGAACATGTGGACAAATGATTAAACATGAAGTGAAATCATTTTTGCGAAATTTCTATATATTTGTGAGGCGACGCATTAGTGGTGATGTGATTGTTTAAATTGCGGTCCCTGAAAGGCATCTGAAAGAAAAGACTGACCCACTTTTAGAGTCATTTCTTTCTACGGAGCCCTTAAAGGGACATCACGGAAAAAATATTAGATGGGAGGGGGGGAAAATGTCATTGCTTTTGCATTCTCTCGCAAATGATTTGAGTCTCCCCGAGAAACCTTGCGTTCCCTCCCAAAGAACTCAAAACATTTGCAATGCAAAAGCATTGACATGATATATTTTCCCCTACCATCTCATATTGTTTCCCATCATCATGTCCCTTTAAGGGCTCCGTAAATTTCCATGCAAATACTTTAAAACGCATCTTTTTTTAACTTTAACTTGCCCTCAATTTCCACAAAGCATTCAGAATTATTGATTGTTTTCATTCCAAAAGTATTCCACAAATTCAATCTGATTTTTTTTCAATCTGACAACTAATAGTGTATTCTGTTACAGTTTTTTTTACGATTGCTACACACTAAAATTAAACTTTTCCCACAATTAACAAAACCGCACAACTGTAAGCACATTGTCAGCTTCACACTATTTGCAAAACATTACACACAGTGATTTGCAAAACACTAAACACACTTGTATACATCAGACACAGAAGTATAATCATGATGTCACTTCCTTGCAATTCCAAAGCACTGACTGTCAAATGACAGCACCTATGAGCCAATCTGTTAAACACAGCCGTCAGGTGCACACACACACACACGACTGCTAAACTGTAGACACACCAATCAGGTTTAAGCACTGTAAAACTGCAGCAGGAAGGTTCACTTGCCTTTTTTCAGATTATTTTTTATGTTGTTGTTGTTATTTACTGTAATTGTAACTTGTACTGAATACAGTATTTCATGTGTGTCTGTTGTTTGCTGAGCTAACAGTGTTATGCACATAGTAGCAGGACAACTGGGACATGTTTTGTTGTGATTCTCCATGTTGACTGATGTCTCGTGTAGTGTTTGGTGAACTATTGTATTGCTCTTTCTCTGTGTACTTCATTTACAGTACTTCATCAATCAGACTTGCTAAAAGTGTTTCAGGTTAGCAACAGCAGTGTGTAACTGGTTCAAAAAGATTGAAGTCATGTGAAATGTGTGTGTTTCGTATGGTAAGAAAATATTGTTTTTATGAAGTTGTGTATAGTTTTGACAAAAGTGTTCCATTTTGCAGATGATCTGAAGTGTTTGGTGTAGGGTTGTGCTAATTGTGTGTAGTGTTTTAACAAACCGGGCCCGTTGTGCTTAAGCAATTGAAAAAAACTGTAACACTGTTTGTGTGGTGGATTGTTTCTGACACGTCATTTCATTTCAGGTCAACAGCATGGTCTGTTCATACCAGGAACGAGACCTAGATAATGATAACTATATTAGCATTCAAAGCAGCGGATCATAACGTTCTGTTTATTATAAGAGCGTGCTGCAGTTTCGCTTTGAAAGTGATTTCAACAATATTGTTTCTTGTGTTGTTAACTGTTTTATAACCAAACAATAGGGCCCATCAACTGTTTGGTTACTGATATTCTTCAAAATATCTTTTGTGTTCAGCAGAACAGATTTGGAACGACTTGAATGTGAGTAAATGATGACAGAATTTTCTGTTTTTGAGTGAACTGTCCCTTTAAGAGGATTGAGGATTTATTTTTTTTCAACTGACTGAATAACAGGTGAAATGCATAATTTCCAGGTTATCACTGTAAAGCTGCTTTAAAACAATCGGTATGTATAAAAACCACACTGGCAGGGATATCACTAAATTGCCAATGATTTATTTGTTAACATCATTAATGTAATTGAATGTAAGACACGTATCGAATTTGATGTATTTTGTTACTGTTGTTGCCGGGTCAGAAATCAATGAAGCATTGTGTCACCAAAATGAATACAAATGCCCACAAAATTCAAGATATGATTGCAAAAAAGTACTTGAATGAGATCTTGATTTGATTATTTTAACATAATAACTCTATTAGTGTTACTTGATCTTAGTGCTGCATTTGACACAATTGACCACAACATTCTTTTAAATAGACTAGAAAACGATGTAGGGGAAAACCCTGAAGCAGATCCAGCCTTGACAACACTATACACACCTACTCTTCCTCATCCTCTTCCTCCTTGTTCACCACCTCTTACACACACTCTTCCTCCTCTCCCTCTTATATTGTTTCCATCCATTGTTGGTATCAACATTCAATGCAACATTTTGGCTCTGAACTGACTTCTTGTCCAGTTGGTTTGATCACATCATTAGAAATAAGTGTGAACAATTTTGAGTCATTGTGTGTAAACGATGACAAGAGTGTTGTAGATGTGTTTAACTTTTGCCTGTCTGTGTTTAGTGTTGTGAAACACAAGTGCATCACAGTGTGAAATGTGTTTTGCAAAAAGATTTGCAAACAGTGTTTTAACTACCTGAACTTGCTGAATGTTTTACAGAAAGAGTGATGTATTCGACAAATTGGTTCAGGCTATTGAGAATGCGTTCAGAGAATGCGGTTTAGTGTTTGAGCAATTCAGAGAAACTGTATCCCACTGGAGTCGTACGGGTTACTTTTATGATGGATGGATGTGCTTTTTGGAGCTTTAAAAACTCTGGCTCTATTCAATGCCATTACAAAGGAGCCAGGATATGTTTTAATATAACTCTGATTGTGTTTGGCTGAGAGAAGAAAGTCATATACAACTAGGATGGCTTGAGTTATGAGATTATTTACATTTTTGGGGGAACTATCTCTTTAAGAGGGTTGCTGTCTTGTCTTGCTCTCAGCAAAGTCTTGGTCTCAACACACACTGGACTTGGTCTTGTCTTGGTCTCAACATACACTGGACTTGGTCTCAGTTTAGGTGCTCTTCTTGACTAGGCTTTAGTCTTGTGATAGTGCAAATCAGAACAAGATAAAACCGACAGACTCCAACTCTTTTCTCCAGGCAAATCACAATACTCCATGCTCCACCCACATAATCCAAAGTGTGTGTGTGTGTGTGTGTGTGTGTGTGTGTGTGTGGAGAGGTAGGTGTTTGTGTGTCTATCTTTCACCTGTCTTCCTTCCTCCCCTCCCCCTCCATCACGATCTTCCCCCTCTGCAGCGTTAATGGAGAAACGGATGGAACGAGCGAGTGATCATGAGTTATGGTGATCTGCTCTGGTGTGTGTGTGTTTGTGTGTGTCTGAGAGAGTGCGTGCGTGCGTGCGTGTGTGTGTGTGTGTGTGTGTGTGTTTGTGTGTGTGTGTGTGAGAGAGAGAGTGTGTCTGAGAGTGTGTGTGTGTGTGTGTGTGAGAGAGAGAAAGAGAAAGAGAGAGAGAGTGTGTGTGTGTAAGAGAGAGAGAAAGAGAGAGAGAGAGAGAGAGTGTGTGTCCTGGTAAACCCTAAACTAAATGTCCCCACAATATCCAAAATCCTTTGGCTTATAAATCAGATTAAGTGATGTTTTTTGAAAATGTAAAATGCAGAAAGTTTGTGTGATGGGCAGGTTTAGGGGTCGGGTTAGTGTAAGGGGAGAGAATATACAGATTGTACAGTATAAAAACCATTACGTCTATGGAAATTCCACATAAAACATGAAAACCCAACGTGTGTGTGTGTGTGTGTTTGTGTTAATGTGTGAGAGTGTTTGTCACATTGTGTTAAAAGCATCTCTGGCACGCTCAGGTGCTCAGGCCGCTCCAGCCTTGACTTTCGCTTGAATCAGCAAAGCCGCCATATTTTGGCAGACATTTTGCTGCAATAAAAGAAATAATAAATAGAACATATTGGCACTTCAAATATTTTAAATGGCAGCGAACGGTGCTTGTAAATCAAAGCGTCCTGGTGATTAAACAAATAGTTCATCAAACAAATGAAATTCAGTCAATCCAAACCCACATTCTGTTTATAATGAGAAAATAATGACTGATCTTTCAGTTTTGGGGTGAACTATTCCCACTATTCCCACTATTCCCACTGACCCACTGATTCTGTGCTACAAATCCATGCAATTTCATCTCATTTAGTTGATTCGCTTCCCCTCTTTGTGGCGCTTTAGTGTTGTACACTAATTTAATGGCTTGCCTCGTGCCGTCTTCTTCATATCTAGCGTCTGCGCTTTTATGGGATCAATTTATTTGTTATGTACATGCGCTGGCAAGATAAACGCCTCGTGCTCCGCCAGTTTTGGGGGATAAATTGCAGTCAGGAATGGGAGGGGCGAATCTACCGGCTCAAGGAAAAATAAAGGATGGCTTCCATTTGTTCTGTTCACGGTGGTCCGAGATCAGCTGTTTGTTTCCATATCCTCGCGAGCGCTGACTCAGGATCAGTCGGAGTGATTTAGTGTCCGCGGTCTGAGGAAAGACTGAGCGCTCGGATCAGTTTTGTTTGCTTGGCAGAATGCAGTGAGGGATGGAAAAGCAGGCCCTGGATCAGATGGAAGGCTGATTTAGAGTTATACCTGGAGAGAGATGTCCGTTTCATTCCCATTCCTCTCGACTGGTAGTGCAGCCGTGGACGTTCACGAAACGTGTGCTGTTGTTTTTGCTTATAGAACTTATAAAGCTGCACTTTATAGGGCTGAAAAGATCAGTTTTAACACAAATAAACAAACAAACAAAAATATGCTACAGTTAAAAAGTTTAGTGTGTGTAAAATATTTAATCAAATACAATTATTTGATCAAAAATGCAGTAAAAATGATGAAATATTATTCCAATTTAAAATAACTGTGTTCTATGTGAATATATTGTGAATTGTAATTTATTCCTGTGATCAAAGCTGTATTTTCAGCATCATTACTCCAGTCTTCAGTGTCACACGATCCTTCAGAAATCACTCTAATATGATGATTTGATCAAGAAACATTTGATTATTATCAATGTTGAAAACAGTTGTGCTGCTTCATATTTTTGTGGAAACAGTGATGCATTTTATTTCTCAGGATTCTTTGATGAATAGAAAGTTCAAAAGAACAGCATTTATTTGAAATATGAATCGTTTGTAGCATTATATGTCTTTACTGTCACTTTTGATCAATTCAATGCATCCTTGCTGAATACAAGCTAAACAAGAACCACAAACTTTCTAGTTAGATATGCCCAAAATCAAGAAGGTTAAAATCAATGATGCAAGCATTATGTAAGTCGATAGTCCACTTTAGACATTCTAAGTATTAAGTAACTTTTCAACTACATGTCAACTATCAGTCTTTAGAGTATTAGTAGACTGTCAGCTTAATATCTGCTGATGCTCCCCAACAGACAGTCGACTGACTATAAGTAACTTTGCAAGTAAATGTCAACTTGTTGTAGTATAACAGTTTTACACCAATGATGAGACATGTCAAATAACTCTCCTTACATTTGCAACTATGTAAACTAACTCTCATTGTTACTTACAGTTAGCAAAATGTGTACACTCTAAAAAATGCTGGGTTGGTTTAACCCAATTTTGGGTCAAATATGGACAAACCCAGCCGTTGGGTTACATTTTTAAATTGCATTTTTAATCCAACGTTTGGGTTTGTCTAGCCAGGTTAAAGCCAGACCATTCTCAGTTGTAACTGAGTTATGGTCTGGCAAAGCGTCATAGACAAATTGTTTCCAGAGGGGCGTCACCAACGGACATCGCGAGTCGACCTAAAACCAATCAGAGCGATGAAGGAGATGACGTATGCAGAGCGGCGGAGAAACATCTCCGAGTGTTGTTCTTTGCTCGGTTTTTAACAAAAAGGAAACGTTCAAATCGCTTAAAACAGACGCGATAGCTGATTCGAACGAGTGATGTTCGACGGCGGCATCCATCTTTGTAATGTAGGCTACAAAATCTGCTTCAAAATCCCAGCGCTGTCGTCATCGTGTAAAGCCCGCCCCAACGTTTCTGATTGGTGCCTCGATTTCGACGGATTGGAAATGGGCTTGAATGAGCTCTTTGCCAGACTAACTTTCAGAGCAAATCTAAATTTGCCGGAAGTTATCTGGGTTTTCCCAGGCTAGGGTTTTCCATATTTGACCCAAAATTGGGTTAAACCAACCCAGCATTTTTTAGAGTGTAAAGTGGACTATCAGAATAAAGTATAACTGGCAAAATATCCTGTATACATCAGAGCAATTTACACTTTTTAATATTATGATGACATAGAATAGTTTTTATTTGGGTAAACATGTCTTCGGCTGTCCTGACGTTACAAACTGGATCAGTGAAAGAGAAAACCTCACAGACCGTGAAATAAGCAACGCTGTTGTTGTTTTCAGTGGACTTCAGTCAACATCAGTTCATCTTTTCCTCTAGTGTTTGCATTGATTTGTGTGAAAACATTGATGAGGTGAGCAGACGAGTGCAGCTGTCCATCATTTATAACTGATGAGGGACACGAGCTTCAGTCTACAGAATAAATGATGCATTAACCTCTGAACACGCATCATATACTGTATGTGAACATTACTGTAATACAGCATTACCACCACAACATTTATATCACCCTAACATTATGTTTTGTGTGCTGTTCACACACACATACATATATATATATATATATATATATATATATATATATATATATATATATATATATATATATATATATATATATACATACATATTATATTGTATACATGTGTATAAAATAGTATATATATATATATATATATATATTGTAATTAAATTTTATAAATTATAACTCATTATTCAGAAATAATTTGTAACATAAAAATGATAAATGTCTTTGAGTGTGTGTTAGAAAAATATTTCAGAATTTGTAATTACAATAATAATATACTACGGCAAGAAAAACGTCACACACTAATTTGTTAAAGAATGTTATTATGGTAAAATATAAATTTGATGATGCCGTTTAAATATGGTCTAAATATAATATATACATTATATGTAAATTATTTTGATGCATTATTAATGTATGAATTCTATAATTTAATTATAGTCAAATAATTCTATAAGATCAATAAAAGGCCACAGCAATAAAGGGTAACATAAGAAAAAATAAGAAATATGTCATGCACATTAAGGCCTGGTTTCACAGACGGGGCTCAGATCAAGCCAGGATTAGGCCTTAGTTCAGTTAGGACATTGAAGTACGTTTTATAAACTTGCCTTTAAAAAACATTACTGGTGTACATCTTGAGACAAAACAATGGCACTAATATATTTTAATAGATCTCAGTGTAAGTTGCTTTCAGTTAAAATAGCGCAAACATGCATTTTAGTCTGAGACTATAGACTTAAGCCTTATGTGAAACCGGGGGTATATTACATAAAATATATAATGAAATAAATTTCAATATTTCTGTAATGAAACCCTTTAAAGGCTTCACTCACCACAATCATCTTTATTTCTCTGATTATTTGCTTATGTGAAAAATAAGCAAGCTAAAATGTGTCTTGGAAATCGTTTGAACAAAGTTTCAGTCAGTTCTACATGTCAGCCTCCATTAATCTGACTGTATGTTTATAATCTGGTTTTGAAAGCTGAATGTGAGAATAAAGTTTCTGGAGAGACGGACAGACAGACAGGTGTGTGTGTGTGTGTGTGTGTGTGTGTGTGTGTGTGTGTGTGTGTGTGTGACCCGAGCACCCGTCCTACAGGACAAATAACATTAGAGATGACATTCACGGGGAGTCACGTGACGTGGTTGACGAGAATGGCTGCGTGAGGTTGAGCTGCGCCCATCCCAGCATGATACTAACTTTAAAACTTGACAAAGAGTCCAACTTTATGTGAGTTACCATATGAAAAGTTGAAGTTATATGACAAGAATGCCAAACAATACCAGAAGTACCACTAATCCCCCGAGAACTGGCTCCGGTGGAACGAAGGCTAACGAAGTGGCTAACGCTAGCCAAGCTAACCTAAAGAAACCGCAGCCTCATGACGAGCCCGGCGCTGATGAACCGGATGCTAGCACCATCCCCGGTAATGTAGCCAAAGAGTTTGCTAAACTCACCGCATTAATCCTGGAAAAGTCAGACGCCCACGACAAGAAGCTGGAGGCTATCTGGGTTACAACAAGTGCTACAGATAGCAAACTAGCTGAAATTACAAACCGCATTTCTCAAGTCGAGAGCCGTTTGGGCTTCCTCGAGGAGGCGAACGAGAGACAACAGGCGAACCCTCCAGCCACAGCTACAGAGGTGGATGCCCTCCGCCAAAAACTGGACGACATTGAGAATCGGGAGCGAAGGAATAATTTACGGTTCATCGGGTTTCCCGAGAGCAGCGAGGACGGAGATACCTTGTCATTCCTCATCAAAATTTTACCGGAGATCCTGAACCTCGATTTCCCCGGAGGACTCGAAATTGACAGAGCGCACAGGATCGGAGTATTGCGCAAGAGCTCAGGTCCGGAACATCCCTCGCCAACAAGACCCATCATCGCCAGATTTCTCAGATTCCAGGACCGAAACCGCATCGCGGAGGCTGCACGCAAGATGGGTAAAGTTACCTGGAAGGAGCATCGTATAATGGTCTTCGCCGACTATTCCAAGTTGGTTAATGAGAAGCGCATAAAGTTCAACGAGTGTAAGAAGATGCTCCATGAAAAACGCACGAGATTTTCTCTTGACTACCCGGCAGTGCTCACCGTGAGATCAGCACAGGGCCCCCGCCGATTTGATGACCATAAAAAAGCCCTGGCTTACATTCATTCCCTTGGTTAACTTGGCGTTACGGCATTTTGGTGTAATGGTATTTCGCGCCACAGTATCACGGCCTTAAATTGTGGGGGGCTGAGCCCTTTGCGGATTCTTTTTCTGTTGGTCTTCCTTTGGACCCGGAGTGTATGAGGGTTAAGATGAATGCACTAAACGTTCCATTTTTGATTGTCAAACAGACATTTCTTCTTCTTCTTTTTGGTCTGAGCAGAAGTGGATAATATTACTGGAGAGTTTCTGGCTATATGGACTAATGGCGGGTCCTCTGATCTTTGGTTTACTTTTTATTTACTTTTTATTATTTATTTTTTTATTTATTTTTATTTTTATTCTATTTTTATTTTTTCTCTCTCATTATGTCAGGAGGTTTAATTATTGGTGCTGAATTATAATTTTAAAACTCCTTAAATGACTTGATTCATGGGGAGGTTTGGTTTGTTTCCCCTCATGAGAGGGCTGAGCCCTTCAGTGGGTCTATCACTAGCTCGGGCGCTGCACTCGCACTTTTTTTTTATTTATTTTTTTTTATTATTATTATAATTTTTTTATATATATATGTTTTTTTTTATGTATGTATATGTATATATGTATGTGTATATATGTATATAATTATAATAATTTTTTTTTTTTTTTTTCTTTTATTTTTTTTCTTTTTTTTTTTTTTTCTTCTCTTCTTCCTGACAAACGGACAATTTTAGCTGGTCATACAAAGAATATCACCGATCCTTTACAGATTATATGGACAAGTGGTGGGTCGTTGGATACTTGTTCCTGTTGGGGTATTCAGAGGTTGTTTCTGTAGACCAGTTCAGGGTCTCTCTGTGCGTTGTTCTTTTATTTATTTTATATATATATGTATGTATATATATATATATAGATATATATATTTATTTATTTTTTTTAGTTATATATGTGTGTATGTATGTGTGTGTATATATGGATATATATATATATATATGTTTTTTTTTTTTTTTTTTTATGTTGTAAATTTTTTTTTTTTTTTTTTTTTTTTTTTTTTTTTTTTTTTTTTTTCTCGTTTCAATCAAGAGAGGACTCACCTGGAGGTTAGTAAAATCACTTTATTGTGCAAGGCAACACCGCTGCTTAATTTCATGGTGTAAAGTGAGACTTTATTGGTGAGGCAGCCCAAGCCTTGTCCTTGCAATGTTCGCCCATTAGTCTGGTTTATGCATATGGGCGTCATGGGTCATACAATCGGTTATTTTCTTTATGCAAACTTCTGTTTAATGTGTAACTCGTTGCCTAAGTTTAAAATTTTTTCCTCTTTGTTATTATAAGGTTAATGGTTACGCTCGTGTCGGGCAGGTAAGAGGTTGGGTGGTAGTGTCTGCCTGATTCTGGGCAGGACAACAGGTGCAGGGTGGGTGGGGCACGGTCATAGCGGCTTTAAGTTAGAGAGTCACGGACCAAACTGAGATAAGTGTTTGCGTCTGGCTTCACAGATGCATTTTCGTTGCTTTTGTTATTTGTATGTTTAAATTCAATGTGTTTTTTGTCTCTTATTATTTAGTGATGTTACTCATAAAGAAGTCATTTTGGAAAGTTCAGCAAAACTTGTATAACACTCATTTTACATTATTTCAGCTAGTAGTACAAAAGGGTTGAAACTTATGAGCTGGAACGTCAGAGGCCTCCACAACATAGTGAAGAAGAGGAAGGTATTAACTTTCATCAGATCTAAAAAATGTGATGTGGTATTTATGCAGGAGACCCACTTATTACCTCAAGAATCTCAAAAGCTCCGGGGTGATTGGGTGGGCTTTGTGGCGGCTGCCTGTGGCAGTAGCAAGAGCAGGGGAGTGGCTACTCTAGTTAACAAGCGGCTACAATTTAAATGCGTAAAAGAAAGTGCAGATGAGGAAGGGAGAATGCTGTTGATGCTTTGCGAGATCCTGGGAAATAGTATCATACTTGCGAATGTGTATGCTCCAAATAGAGATGATCCGGCATTTTTTGGGCTACTTGAGAAGAAACTAAATGATATGGGAGACTATCCAATTATCATGGGGGGTGATTTTAATGAGGTAATGGACCCTATATTAGATCGTAGCTCTCCATCTGTCCGCACCTCTAGGGCTCACGCAGTTCTCAAAGATATGTCCAAAACATCTGGTCTAGTAGACATTTGGCGGCTACAAAACCCATCTTCGAGAGATTATACATTCTTCTCTCCACCACATAGCTCGTTTTCCAGAATAGATTTTTTTTTGGTGTCTCAGTCACTGGTATCAGCTATGGGAGCGAGTGACATTGGTAATATAATTATTTCAGACCATAGTCCAATATTTCTCCATATTCTGTCCTTTAATAAGCCAGCTAGGTCAACTAGATGGAGATTAAACTCTAGCCTTCTATTAGATGAGACCTTTAAGGAATCACTGAGATCACAAATCAACCTCTATATAGAGACCAATCTCCCAACGGCTCCGTCAGCAGGGGTAGCATGGGAGGCTTTGAAAGCCTTTTTGAGAGGCCACATAATTCAATACTCGTCATTCAGGAAGAAGGAGAACAATACTAAGCTCCAGGAGCTTGAAAAACAGATCATAACAGCAGAATCTAACTTTAAAAATAATATGTCCTCGGAAAATCTTACCAGGTTGACTAGACTAAAATATGATTTTAATTCAATTATGACCCAGAGGGCAGAATTCTCTCTCTTTCGGGCAAGGCAGAAATACTTCGAGGAGGGCGACAAAGCTGGTAGACTACTTGCCAGGTACATTAAACAAAAAGAAGCAATGAGTACTATTCCTGCTATTAGGAGGGACAATGGGTTTGTCCTGACTGATCCCAAGGAGATCAATAAAGCTTTTAGAGACTTTTATGTAAAACTGTATACTTCAGAGGCGAAGAGGGACAGGGAAGACATTAGATCCTTTCTGTCAACTCTTGATCTGCCGGTGTTGTCAGAGGACCAGCTCGAACGTCTTGAATCACCTGTTACTATTGAGGAGATAAGGGATGTTATTAAACACCTCCCTTCAAGTAAAGCACCAGGTTTGGATGGCTTTACGGCCGAGTTTTATAAAGTTTATGCTGAGGAACTTGCACCATTACTCTTAGACACCTATAATGAAGCTTTCAAGAAGGGTAATCTCCCTCCCTCATTATCCGAGGCCATTATCACACTTATCTTGAAGGAAGGAAAAGACCCTTTAGACTGTAAGAATTTTAGACCTATTAGTTTGACCTCCTGTGACAGTAAAATACTATCTAAAATTATAGCTAACCGTCTGGACAAGGTAATAACCTCCTTGATCCATCCTGACCAGGTCGGCTTTATACGTTCGCGCTCCTCGGCTGACAACATCAGAAGACTTCTTGATATTATGTGGGCCACTCAGGATAATGCCTCTCCCATGGCTGCTATCTCGCTGGACGCCGAAAAGGCGTTTGACAGGGTGGAGTGGCAATATCTGCTCTCCACCCTTGAATGTTTTGGTTTCGGCAAAAAGTTCATAGATTGGATTAGGCTCATATATACTCACCCCTCAGCGTCAGTGCTTACTAACGGTATCATCTCCCTCCCATTTGAACTGGAAAGAGGCACGAGGCAGGGTGATCCTCTCTCTCCTCTACTTTTTGCAGTTGCACTTGAACCGCTTGCGGTTGCTATACGTAAAGAACCTGCATTTCCAGGCATACAAATTGGTGAAAAATGTCATAAATTGATGATGTATGCAGACGATATCCTTTTGTTTGTCACAGATCCCGAACAATCTCTTGCATCACTATTCAAAATTATTGACAAGTTCTCATCCATTTCAGGTTATAAAGTCAACTGGACAAAATCTGAGGCTCTTCCTCTCACTCCATATTGTCCCAAATCCCTCTTCCAGTCAGGCACTTTTGACTGGCCTAAGAAAGGCATTAAATATCTTGGTTTAACATTCCCCCCCATTTTGACGGATCTGATTAAAACAAACTTTGACCCCCTACTGGACAAATTGCGGGCTGACTTAGAGCGGTGGTCTCCATTGTATCTCTCTATGTGGGGAAAGGCAAACGTCATTAAAATGATTTGTGCTCCGAAATTCAACTACTTGCTACAGGCTATCCCAGTCCGAATTCCTTTGCGCTATTTCAAACAATTTGATCAACTTTGTAATAAATTCTTATGGAATAATAAACGCCCCAGGATGAACCTGCGAAAGCTGCAGAGGCCAGTGGACAAAGGAGGATTAGGTGTGCCCAACTTGCTTTTTTACCATTATGCGTTTACCATTAGGCATATGGCACAATGGTCTTTACCCCCGGAGAGAGCCCCCCCGTGGTTTTACCTCGAAAGTGTGGTGTCCTCCCCTCTCTCACCCATTGCATACATCACAGCTAAATTAGCCCAACAGAATCAGTCACATCCCATTTTGTCTCACATTCAGTGGGTCTGGAAGAGAGTAGCCAAGATTTTTAAATTCGATCCGTATCTGCACCAGGCTGCCGGGATCTGGCAAAATCCCAAGCTCTGTATAAATAAATCTCCCTTCCTTTGGAAGCTTTGGTTGCAAAAAGGGATTAGGGTGCTCGGAGACTTGTACCAGGATGGGACATTAAAGTCTTTTGAGGCACTTAGACAGGAATTTGACTTACCACGTAATCAACAGTGGAAGTATTTTCAGTTAAGACACCTACTGGTGCAGGTCTTCGGCTCCCCTTCAGTAGTCCCACCGAGCGGTGACATGTTGGAGAAGGTTCTAACAATCTATGGGCGCGGCCATGAAGCTTCTGCCTACTACGCTATGATCCTTACGGCCTCGGATTCTAATATTTTGTCCCTTAAAATGACATGGGAAACTGATCTAAAGGTGTCATTCACAGATGCAGAATGGAGCAGAATTCTAAGCAATGGGAAAAAAATGTCAAGGGAACTGCGAACGCGACTTATCCAATTCAAAATACTGAATAGAATTTATTGGACACCATCCAGGCTGCATAGGGTTGGTTTGGTTGATAACTCGGAATGCTGGAGGTGTCGGGACAAAAATGGTACCTTAGTACACATGCTCTGGAGTTGCCCAAGAATTCAGGCATTTTGGTCTTCCCTACATACAATCGTAGAGAAAATTGTCAACCAGAATATCCCGTTCACCCCTAGTCTGTTTATTTTGGGGGACCCCTCTGCTTTAAGTGACCTGACCCCTCCACTTTCTAGCTGGATCCAGACTGTCCTCATGCTAGGCCGGAAACTTGTGGTCAAAGAATGGAAAGCCCCCTCTGCACCAGCACTGGATTTGTGGTACGCCGCTCTGGGTCAGCTTGCTGCCCTTGAACAACTGTCCTATAGGTTGCTTGATAAAGTGGAGGAGTACAACTTGAAATGGGGGAAGTTTCATTCGTACACTTTGAAGGTTTAACGGCGTTCCGGCTCAAAAACATAGCATTTAACTAGGAAACATGATTGATGGATACATTTTGATAAAATACGGTACCTACATTTAGGCAAGGCTGTAACTCAAGGGCTAGGTGCATCATTGTTTTTTTTTTTTTTG
>CM060610.1:4048283-4218283 GCA_030578255.1 Tiaroga cobitis
TTTCTTTTTGCTGTATCGAAAACATACCGAATCGTACCGAACCGAACCGTGACACAAGTGTATCGTATCGAACCGAACCGTGAATTTTGTGAACCGTTACACCCCTACTGAGCATAGTTTTAGTTTTTCAAATATAAGGCCCAAATCTTGCTCCACACAATATGCAATGCAACCAATGCGATGCGTACTTCTAGCTACGCAAATGCGTTTTCATGCACCAGCAGGTTCACAAAATGTGTCAGACAGAAATTATATGTTGCCTCAAGTAGGCCTACGTACTGCAATCTACATCAATATCCAAACAGAGAGAGACACTTATGGTTGCACTTCACACACGGCTCCAGAAAGAGCATTGAGATCCAATCTGTGGATGGAAAGACAAACAAAAACTGTGTTTTTATAGATTAACGAGTGCTAGGGAAAGATGACTGTTGTAACTACTGTACATCTCTGTGTGGATATAGAGGCATAAGAGGAGACACGTCACACACTGATTCAGTTCAGTCCATTCAGTCCTGCTCGTCTCCTGGGGTATTTTGGCAGAAACATTACTTTTAAAGATCAAGTCAAGTACTTTATAGAATACAGATTGTCAACAGAATCAATGATGCTCATAACTTCAAATATGAGACAAATTCCAATTGTGCTGTAAAGCATCATCTGAGTTTGTGTCCTGGGATATTTGAATTTTATGTTCATGTTTAATGAAGCTTTACACATAAACACATGTGCATTCTCTGATAAGAAAACACTTTACAACAAAGTTGAATTTGTTAACATTGGATTAGTTAACATGAAATAACAATGAAAAATACTTCCATGGCATTTAATAATCTTCATAATTTTTTTAAGATCAAAAGTTGTATTTGTTATCATTAATAAATGGACTGTGGTCTAAAATAAACATGAACATTATTAACTAACATTAACAAAGGTTAATAAATGCTGTAAAATGTATAAAGTTCTGTCATGAATCTCTAGATGGCGCAGGGTGATTGGTTCTTAACTCCATAGATATCCATAATAAAGGCTAGATGTCTCGTCCGCGCTGCTGGCCAATGGAGGTCGACGTCCGCACCTGGCGGCCATCTTGCCACAGGCAGCTCGCTCACTCGTAACATTGTGTTTTAATGGCGCATGTACTCTTTAAATAACCATAACTTGCTCAATTTTCTACAGATTTTCAAACGGTTTGGTTTGTTATAAACGTCAGAGATGTAGTTATGACACTGCACACTTATGAATAATAAGTGTATCAATAAATAATCATCCAGAATTATAGCCACGTTAATAACGTTTGTAAGAAACCAAACCGTTTGTAAATCCGTCAAGATTTCAGCGAGATCAGAGTATTTGTGTTCGCGCTGATCACTCATCTTACATCAGGCACCACAGAGCCCGCCAGAAAGCTTGCCTGTGACAAGATGGCCGCCGGTGATGGCGATAGAGACTCCGCCGTAAGACATCTAGCCTTTATTATGGATATCTATGCTTAACTCAATTCCTCTTGCAATCACATCATTCTCTATAGGGCACAGCTGATTGGTTCCTGCTGGATCAGTAGCCAATGAGCTCGCTGATCAACATTCAAATGCTTAGCATTTGCTGTAGCATTACAGCTCGCTTACAGAAACTCTCCTCCTTCCCCAGCTCCACCTGTATAAATCTACTACTGGTAATTCATGTGTGCTATATTGTACAGCAACAGCATGTCTTACTTGCACACATCACCATTTTATGTATTAATTTATAATATACATATCAATAACAGCAGCGCAGCAGATCTATTCCACCAAGACCCAAACATATCAGCATTGTCATAATACAAAACACTCATGACAGAAATATATTGCTCATTGATAGTATATGTGAGTTAATGCATTAACTACCGTTAACAAATTAGACCTTATTTTAAAATGTGTTACCAAAATATCTTTGACATTTATATACTAATGGACCCTGTTTATTTAGTCACGTATGAAGTAATTAATTATAATCTGACAGTGGGTGATGTTTGAGATGTAATGTGCTAATGACCTTTAAAGTGTGAAACATTTCAACATATTCACTAATATGGTCACTTTGTAAACCTGTGCTAATTAATTAAGAGCTTTTCAAACACACAGAAGCTTCCCCATTGGCAGCAGGGACAATAGTTGGCAGCTACCCGTCAACCCTTGTTACTATGGCAACAGATGTTCATTTGTTTTCACTGCCCTGCCTGTCTGTGCGTGGGGTAAACGTTTGCGGCATTACCACCAGATGCAGTGCAAAACAATATAAACAAGGCCAGATATTCTGCAGCTAAAACCCTTACAACAATTTACCTATCTAGCCAAAAGGCCATAGTTGCAACAGATATTTTTACTAGGCTACTGTAAAATCATAAGTCATATCAGTCAGTTATGTATTATAGCGCTTTTCACAATACGCATTGTTTCAAACAAATACAATTTAATAATTTAATAAATAAATACATATTAGTAAATACATTATATATATATATATATATATAGAGAGAGAGAGAGAGAGAGAGAGAGAGAGAGAGATTCAATGCAGCTTTACGAAAAGTCATGATGTTAATGTTGTTAAATATTACTTTAATATTTATTTATTTAATATTTTAAACATTATATATATAATTATATATATATATATATATATATATATATATATAGAGGCTATATATATATATATATATATATATATATATATATAAATTATAAAAATATATATATATATATATATATATATATATATATATATATATATATATATATATATATATATATATATATATAATTATACACAAATATACATACAGTATATATACTGTACATTTTTGCAACAATATAAGCAATCGTGCAAATCAATCACAAAAAGGATTAGTGTTTGCATGTGCAAAAGCGTTTTAAGGGTTTAAATCTACTGACAACAAAAACTGTGGTAAACTGTGGTAAACTGTGGTAAACTGTGGTAAACTGTGGTAAACTGTGGTAGTTCGCCTGAAACTCTGGTTGCCATGCTACATTTCTCAAGAATACATATCCTGATGAATTGTGCTCATTATGAATATGTCAAAATTAAACTCGTTAGTGTCACAAGAGAAGACTGATTGTGATCATCTGTAGATCATTGATCAGACAGACGTCAGACACCGCAGGGGAAACACGGCGTCTCTGAATCACACTGACATCTGAACTTCTGCTTTCATTCCCAACTTATTCACAAGCAGATCATGGCCATATCGACATCATTCACGTTCTGCTCTTATTGTGCATGTTATTCCACTGACACAGATGTTATTTTAGTATTATTGATATTATTATGGTTTTGTTCATATTTTGAAAATTCATTTTTATATTTATTTTTTGTAAAAAACTTATTTTTTTAGTATTCCAACTTTAACAAAACAAAAAAGAAATAATGCAACTAGCTGAATTACAATAAATGCAATTTGTTCATTTTTTTTTTTTCTCGGTTTTAGTTAACGATAATAACCCTAATTGAGCTATTGGGGTCGTTAAGTCTCTTCTGCTTACAAAGACTTTGTTTGATCAAAAATACAGTAAAAATGTATATTGTGAAATATTATTACAATTTAAAATAACTGTTTTCTATGTGAATAGTAAAATGTAATTTATTCCTGTGATCAAAGCTGTATTTTCAGCATCATTACTCCAGTCTTCAGTGTCACATGATCCTTCAGAAATCACTCTAATATGATGATTTGATGCTCAAGAAACATTTCTGATTATCAATGTTAAAAACAGTTGTGCTGCTTAATTTTTTTCAAGATTCTTTGATGAAAAGAAAGTCCAAAAGAACAGCATTTATCTGAAATAACATCTGTACTTTTCTAATGTCTGTACTGTCACTTATGACCAATTTAGTGAATCCTTGCTGAAAAAATGTATTCATTTCTTAAAAAAAAAAAACTTACTGACCCCAAACTTTTAAACAGTGTGTGTTCAGTCATTGTTTCCACCTACCGTTGAAGGTAATGCTGCCTAAAAAGTGTACTAGTGGTATAAAACTTTCTTTTAAAGACTCAAACGCAGCAGTCAAACTCCCTGTGAGGTTACAGTCTTTGTCAGCTCAGCTTGTTTTTTTTTCCAGGAATGGCAACAAGAGAGGATGTTTTATTTTTGCCATATTCTCACACAATATCTGTGTTGAGATGACACAGTTGTACTCTGACATCTTGCTTGTGCAGAGATGTTCCCCTCTGTGCTTTACAGGAGTGCATACACCTCTCTGTCAGACAGACTGGAGGATGTCCTGCGTGGGCGATGCAAACAAGATCAACAAATAAAAGAAACTCATCTACATTCGTTTTCTTGTAATGTTAGTCAAAGTTCCTTGTACCAAAAATTTAGTTTTTAAGGCACATTTTCCAGCCTCTGATTATTATTTTAAGGGATAGTTCACCCTATAATTGACTCACCCTCAAGCCATCCTAGGTGTATGACTCTCTTCTTTCAGCCGAACACAATCGATGTTAAAACATATCTTGGCTCTTCCAAGCTTTATAATGGGAGTACCTTTTTAAGATTTTAAGGCGAGACACGGCAGGCAAAAACATCAATTTTTCATGCAGTGATCAGTTTTGAGATTTTGGGCTTGTTGGGCTACTCCTTCAATATGTGTTATTTTAAGTTGCTATAAAGAAAACGTTGAAAATATACTTTAAGATGTTTATTTTATTACATTTTGTTTACTTGCGGCAGTAAATTTCTCCCGAATTTACCAAGAAGTTAGCATTTCAACGCGTCATGCAGCGTTTCGTCTGTTTACTGAAGTCTGTCATGAGCGGTATCGTTGTAAAGCTCTGAGTCTCCTGCACAACGCTATGTAACCCAAATATGGGCATTTCCTTTCTATCAGTAACCAATCGTGAATGTCCAAAGGGTGATTTAAAGCAAATGACGAAATCTCATTGGCTACTGCTGGTTTCTGCTAACGCGATTCGCTCAGACGTATCACGTGGTGTACTGTGTACACCAAGGGGGTAATCCATCGACAGGAAGTTGAAGCCGGCCGGGTGCCGCCATCTTGTAGCAGAACTTCACTTGCGTTAGCATTTCCATTGACTCCCATTCATTTTGGCGTCAGTTTGACAGCGAATAACTTTACATCTGAGGCGTTTAAAGACTCCATTTGTCCATTATTTATTTCTAAAGAAACACGGCAATATATAAAGGGCTCCATTACCTTCTATGTTACATTATGGCCCCGTAGAAACAGTTTTTGTAAAAATAGGCTAACGATTGCGTCATAACCACTCGACTCTCTGTCGCGCTGTACAGAAATTACCGTACAGACAGGAGGAGAAGCTCGCAGGCAATCGGGGGGACGTCCCGTCAAGGGAGAAGCCCATAGATAATGAGTCCATAAAAGCTATACTATACAAATGAATAATTAATCAGAATACTTACTCCTGCTCATGCTCAAGTTCCCCGTCTCTGCAAGATTAACGTTGGCAATTTTCACGCACAGCTACTAGAAGATTTACTCAGACAGGTTGCTCACGTCATTGAGTCTGCGCGTCAGGAACGGAAGTGCTCAAAAATCGCTAAAAATGGGCTTCAACTGTCTCAACTGAATTCCAATGAGATGGCTCTTTCCACTTCTTACACTCGTGGTGTACTAATTCATTGAGTTACTGCAGTTGTAGACCTTATATGCCTGCCATGTTATTAAATAATCAGTTTTCATGAGCTTGAAACATTATATATTATTATTACTAAGGGCCTAAGCATTTATTCTGTTTTTGAGCAATGTTTTCCGATAGAAATGTATTAAATTCCTTAAATCTTTAAATGCCTTTTTCTCAAAATGATTTTTTTTTTTTGTCATTCTCCAGTACAAACATCTCAGCCTGTGTAGCACCAAACTTTCCAGTTATACATTTAGCAGTATTCTGAAGATATTTTCAGGGGGATTTGTTAATAAATCATCCCTGACCTGATTTATGTGACTTTTTAATTTAAAAAAATATGGCAAAAATCGTTTTTTTTTAAGAGTATGGGCAGTATATTTTGATTTCCTAGGTAATGAAAGCATATATCCTGAAATCCCTCTGAACTTTTTTTTTTATATCTTGTGTGTAAACAAAATGAAAAAAGAATTTTGCACCTGGCTTTATCATGTTCAGATCTATCTACCGAAAATATATGCAAAATCGCACAAATTTAATGAGATATTGCCTAATTTGCATAATTGAACATACAAATTTCAAAAACTTGTAATACATTTTTTTATACTTGTGTAAGTAATCAACTTAGGAAGTTTCATGGTGATATCTATTATTTTAAATTTTTTACCCTATTCACCTGTAGTGTCTCGCCTTAAAGCCCCAAAAAAAGCATCCATCATTAAAAAAAGTATAATCCATATGACAGTGGGTTAATAAAGGCCTTCTGAGGTGATTTTGTGATGCGTTTGTGTAAGAAAAATATCCATATTTATAACTTTATAAACTAATCACTGGCTTCCAGCAATGGCTGTACGCAAGTAGTTCCGGCGGAAGAGTGACCTCTGACCCGAGCCGGATTTATGCACAGGCATTCTAGGCATGCGCCTATGCTCGCAAATAAGCCACAATTTTGACATTGATATCATGGGGAAAAACTGCCATATTGATATTTTTAATATGACCTCATAATTTTGCAGCAGGAATATTAGGCTGCTGTCACTTTAAGACCTGCCACATGGATCCATTATACTGTTACACATGCGTTTTCTTTCTCGACTGTTTACGTTCACTTAAAACATGACTGACTGTTTATGTGAATACTCGCCAAGACCTGCATTTTGAATTATTTTGTGTGTATTTGACTGTTTAAGTGCAATAAACAGCAGAAAAGAACTCAGTTTAGTACTGAGAGGATGCTTTATATGCACACTTTAGCTGTGAGCACAAAATGAGTAAAACTATGCACAATACACGCAATCCCACGCCGAAATTCAAGCCCCGCAGCAGCAATATTCATCCAGAGCAAATGAAACGAGTGAGTGAGGAGAGGCGGGTTTGTGTGTCACTCGCCGGCGGAGAGATGAGAGAGAGAGAGAAAGCGTTGCTGGTACCGTGTGTCTATTCTGGGGAAATGAGTAATGCAAGTGTTTCAGGTTTTTCAGGATCAATATCGAAAAATCTATATTCTTGACTACAATCTTGACAAATATATACATATTATATATGAAATTCAACCCGCCAAAGTGCCTTCGTATTGGGGGTTTCCGAAGTCTTGAAATGCTGTCTAGATAGGCAGCTCACAGGTTTAGGAACACAGTGGTAAGTCACACACTTGAAGGTCTGAATGGATGAATACACTCTTTGTTTCGCAGCACAAACACACACACTTGCTCTCTCTCTGTCTGACTCGCTCAAACCTTGAGAGTATCCTGCTCTTTCTCTGAGGCATTTAGCTCTTTGTCTGCTGCTGAATATTAATAAAGATGAGCTCCTAACAATCTAACAGGCGTTTTTAATACAGATACTTACAGATATTTTCTTTACGACCTTTATCAGAGTTTGATATACACTAAAGGCTTCTTCACACAGCCAGGGGTGCGTTTCCCAAAGCCAACTATGGTCGCAAGTTTCGTCGTTACCAATAGAGTTCAATGGAAATTGCGATCATAGTTGGATAACGATGCTTTCGGGAAACGCACCCCAGGTTAGGGCTTCTCTCTGCCTGCTCAAAATTCAGCGTGAAGACACAATGCAGACTAAATTATGCCTTCTCTGACCCATTTCAGTCTTATACAAGTACCAGGATTTCATTTGTTTATGATTTTGTGCCGGTAATTTCCCCCAAAATTTGTTTTATTTTATTAGGATACCATATTTACCATAATATGTATGACACTAGATGTACATGACAATTCAAAAAGTCTTACCAAATTCTTATACACAACAATTTTGTTATTATAAATAAGAGCTAATATATTACAAACAGTAGGAAAAAGATACAAATTGAAATAAACCGTGCTTTACTTTTTTCAGGTGGGTTTAGTGTTCAGAAATGCAGAAATGATCAAAAATAAAACACTGCACAGTCCTCACGGAAATAATATACAGCGATTCTTATTAAAGCTACTAAAGTTATTCAGTCAAGAGCGGTGTGATTTTTCACTTTTTCTTTTGATTAAAATATTAATTGACAGATGGAAACAGGTAAATTATGCTAAGACCTAATGCACAAATTCTATAGATACACTTCCAGTTTTGTATGATTACAATTGTATTATTTTACGTATAATTTTCTCATTCAAGTATGTTTCTTTGTCACACTAACGTGTCAATGACTTTAAGTAGCACTGCACTTTTTGTGATTATTTTGCTGTTAAATGCCCAATTAGTGCAGGATCGCTTATGCAAATTATGAAACCTTGAAATAAAGGGTCCAGTGCTTTGAGAGAGAGAGAGAGAGAGAGAGAGAGAGAGAGAGAGAGAGAGAGAGAGAGAGAGAGAGAGAGAGAGAGAGAGAGAGAGAGAGAGAGAGAGAGAGAGAGAGAGAGAGAGAGAGAGAGAGAGAGAGAAATGATAAAAGTGAGCATAGTTGGTGCATTTAGGCCCCCAAATCTTTAAAGGTGGGGTAGTGAAATCACTTGAAATCCTATTCCTAACCCACTAACATCTACTGAGTTAGAAGCACTAAAATGAAAATTAAGCAATTTAATCATCTGTGGAACGGGCAGGCCTCGAAAAACTCCAGCCAATCATTTCCAAGACCACAAGAATCATTGGACAGTCACTGCGTCAATCAAACGGTCGTACCATACCCCCCTCCCCCCCACCCCCCTCGCGCGCGCGTGTCCCCTTCGTGCGCATACTCAAAGCTCGTGACCCAGTCACAGTTAGTGCAAGTCGCCCCGGTACAGAGAGAGAGAGAGTAAGTACAATCGCGCATCTGAGTTTTGCAGATGCATGATTGCGCGTCCATGCTCTTCGAATGAGTGGAGTCAGGGCCAGCGTTGGAGGAAAGAAGGTAGGACCTTTTGAGTTGTGTATTTTCAAAATCTGCCGGCCGTTTTGCAAATCCCATACCCTACCTTTAAGTTTGCTGCTGATTAGCAACTAATAGAATTATCCATACTACTACATTTTTATAGTAGCATAACTAAACAGAATTTCCACCATGAACTATAGCAACAAAAAAAAAGAGTAAAAAATGAAGCGTGTAATATCATCATATCCTCTGTTGACCCATGGGTCCGACTGATACTGACATATTCCTCCTGATTTATATTTTATTAGTAGATCTCATTATGACTCAGAGAAGACTAGTGTGAATCTCACTCATGCATTCGTGAGCACAAAAGATACAGAAATCAGAGGTATATCAGGATAGTGGCATATGGCGGTCCTAAAATGATTTGGACACTCAAATGTGACTCATTAGATCAAACATCTGCATGGCTGCAGTGCTGCAGGATCTTTTCTTCTTCGTTTCATCAAGTCTCAACGTGTTGCTTCGTATGCAACACTATAGATTTATTGATTTAACATTGATCCAAATGGAACAAACATATTTTTTTGTAAAATATATTTGGCTTGAAAATACATGTTGAGTTTGATGTATATTCTTTTTCAGTGCAATGACATTCAGACATTTATAAATGTGACAAATGTGCATCATAAAATAGATTTTCATATCAAGCTAACTGCATAACCACACACATAACATCTTTTATAAACACATTAACAAATTGTTATTTTGATTAAGTGGCTACAGTTTTGCAGAACGCATGGATTCAACAGTTTTAAATTGAGATAATGCTCTGACAGTAATACTTAATAAATATCATCAAGGTGTCGTTAGTTGTATAAACACTGGCACTGATGAGAGAGACAGCAAATGTTGTTTACATGCCCGCTGGCAAAGCCCACAAACACGCCGTTGACTCGAAACACGGCTGTATGCGAACGCTGTGCTGAGGATCTGTGCTTCGGCTTCTCTTTAATATCACACACGACATGCAGCTGAGAGACACGCGCACTGAAGCGTCTCACCTCTGACCAGGAGAAGGAGAAAACAGGATTGACTGACAGACGTCTGAGGTTTGATGCAGACGTCAAGACCCAATGCATTTTAATAAGGTGCTTCAATCAGGAACCACAAACACATCAATGGTCAGACAGAAAGACACCAATATGACATATCATATATAAATAGACATATTAATACAGCTTTTATAACATTAGAAGAAAATGAGGTTACACTTTATTTTAAGGTGTCATTGTTACATATTTAAGTACCGAGGAATATTAAGCAACTACATATACTTACTATAGGGTAGGATTAGGATTGGTTGAGGTGTTAGTTGCATGTAATTATGTATCATTTACTGTTATTACTATGGCAAGTACATGTAACATATGTAGCAAGGACACTGTAAAATAAAGTGTTACTGAAAAGTATTATTTATGAAGAAAAGGGAATGGGGTGAACGTTTTCAACTAACAGATATACTAATAGATATACTTCCCCAGTGCATTGTATTTCGTTTTCTAAATATTCAAATGACGCATTATCCAATTCAATTTGCTCTTATTCCCATACATTTCCAGGACAGAAATATGAACATTGGATGAAGCCATATAAGAGTTAAGAGTCAAAGGTTTTAAAACTCTTTTTATCCCTCCCTAAATCTGAAAATACTGTCAACGGCCAGATAAACAAACAAGAACAAAACTATTTTCACCATGTGTTTTTTTAGGAATTAAATGTTATTAAAGTCAGCTGAATGATATATGAACAAAATCCTCTGTGAAAACCTTCAGAATATAGATAGGAATAAAAATGTAAAGTTTTGCCTGTAGTGACTTGCCTTAAAAAGATACAAAGTTTCTATATATAATATATATGTCTCTGTGGTTGCTAGAGTGGTTACTCAAGTAAAAGAGATCCAGCGTGTGAAAATTATTAGAATATGCTTACAAAATGAAGAGCAGACCTCTCTCTTTAACAGGACACATATGCATCCATTACACATGTAAGGTCATGGGTTTCTTTCTATCACTCCAACTCTTGAGTAGCAGCAGTGATGCTTTCCTCAGTAAACAGCATTAATAAACGCAGCCTGGCATGAGAAACATCAGTGAAGTTATTGACACGTTTTTTTGTCAGATGCATAAGACACCGGTTTCAAGGTGAAGCCATTCGGTGCTGAAGCTTAAATCAATATGAGCAGAATGTTTTCATGATGTTCTTCAGATGAGAGGTGCTGATTCATAATCAGTTTTTGCATTTAATCCCCAGAGAACAGAGCGCAGCGACTCGAGCAGGAAATCTGGAGGCACACTTCAGGAATCAGGAGTCAGCTCGTGGAAAATCAGCCGCTACCTGCTCGGAAAATATGATTCACGCAAACACCTAGCCTGGCAAGCACGACCTACATCAAGATGTTAGGTCTGGGAACTCACAATTGGCATACCTCAATCTGAGGGGCGGGATAAACGGTTGTCTTTCAATATCCCTCTGCACGCCATAGGATAGCGCTAACCAACCAGAGCAACGAATGGCTGTGGCTGAGTGAGTCCCATGCGTTTTCCCACCAGTGGAGCTATTGATATATTAAACTTTTGCCGTATCCGGTCGTCAAAACTCCGAACACATCTTCCTTTTTTAAGAATGACTTAAGTGACGTTCTCTTAACTCCAAGTCCTCCAGAGTCGCGGCCAAAGCCGAATCGAAAGACCGCTGTTCGCCAGCAGCATTGTTTGTTTTCAAGTAGCAGGGAAACCACCTATGGAAATCACGGCGCAGAACCGTCACAACTCTGCCATCATTGTGTTAAGCCCGCCCACCAACTCTATACACGATGTGATTGGCCTGACCAGAGTTTGGTTTTTCCACTTCGAGAGCCAACGGAGAGTTGCTAGACCACACTGGCTGCAAAATAATTTTGGCTGCCGCTAGGGTGCGTCTAGATTTCTAGGCTAGCAAACACCAGCACTGCCATGAGTTTCAACAAATCCCTTTATTTCGATGCTTTCTCTCAGTAAAATGATTAAAAACAGTTCCAATGAAATCAGATTTCATATTGGAAGTCTAGTTGTGGTTTATCACTGCACATTTAGGTTATTAAAGGGTCATGAAACCCTAAACCAAATTTTCTGAGATTTTATCAGAGGTATGTGTGTTGAACACCATTGAAGACAATGTTAGCATCTGTTAGATTTAATAGTAGGGTAAAATGGTTAAATTTTAGTTTCTTTCCGCTATTTTCGTCTTCCGGGTTTAAAATCTTCATCGCAGGCTGTGACGTGGCAGAGCACAGTATAGTGCGTTGATGACTCATCGGTGTCTCATAATTATTAATGAGACTGAGTTTTCATATCCTATGAGAAGACACTCTGTCTCTTAATTATTCATGACACCATGTGGATCTTTCCAGTGACAGACATGTCAAACTGTGATATCGCGTAGTAGATGAGAGAGGCAATCATGGGACGCACGCAAGTGTTTGTTTTCGTGGTGCAAAAGTCCAATTGGGTTGAATATGTTTCTCCGCGATGCTGACCGGGCTAGACTCTGGCTCCGGGCGGTTGGTTTTCCATCAACCACGGACACATCTAAACGTGTGTGCCGCAAACATTTTTGAGCTTCGAGAATTGGAGAATGGTGGACTTCGCCTTGTTGACAACCAATGCAGGTGGCGTCTTGCGTGATGCGTGATGCGGTACCAAGTCCCGAGGACTTTTCTATCCCTTCAGAGGTGTGTGTGTGTGTGTGTGTGTGTCTAAAATGAGAAGTCATCCACCTCCATAGAGACCTCTTTATTATGGGGGTTCAGGGGGCGCGTAGATCTAGGCTATGCACGGAACGTTTTTTTTAAGCGGAAATGTAATAATTTTCAAATATATGTATAGTGTCTATAAACAACTATATATTTTATAATGACATTATAATTATACATGTAGCCTACATTAATATGTTCTCAATAGAATTACGATTACTGTAGGCTTACTAGGCTAATATAGCAGGGCATTCAGTTACTTTTGAAAGGACAATAACAAAGTGTCGTATTTCATAAGACTTTAACTTTGCCAGCTATAAAAAAAATCTAGCATTTCCTCACGTTTTACCACTGCTAGTGACAGTCGATATGCATGGCATACTGGCGATGACAGTGATGGCCTTACCACACCCCTTCTCACAGCCATCCACGCCCATTTAAGTTGCATTTTTCAAAAAGATTGTGAGCTAGACTTGAGCTGAAAGAGGGGGGTTTCATGACCCTTTAAGATTGCATCAGTTAGGAACATCATTGCCAATAGTTGTATTGAAATGAAATAAAAGCTAATTATTTTAATTATTCACAATATTGTTTTAAAAACATTGTTCCCATCTCACAAAGTTTTAACCTATAGAATTCCCATATCATGATTTGCTCGAATGTATTTTAAAGAATATAAATTAGTATCTAGTAATATAAAATTGTGCTATTTTTGTGGAAACTGTGACATTTCTTTTCAGGATTGTTTGATGAGCATTTTTTTATATATAAATCTTTTAACAAAATAAATGTATTTACTGTGTCACTTTTGATCAATTGTCAGCCTTGCGGAATAAAAAAAAAAATTAATTTCTTTGAAAAACATTAGTCTTTCTGGTAATACAGGGGCGGAGTGGGACCAAAAGATCTACCAGGAAATTTCATAGACCACTAGTAAAAAAAAAAAAATTGGTAAAAATATAGTAATGTCATAGCCTGGCTAACGCAAGACCAGGTCTCATTGAGATTGAGGCGGGGTCTGGGAACCGCATGTTAATTTTCTCGTATTTGAGGCGTGGTTTACGAATGCCCAGAGCCGTTTACTGGGTGCTACGAATGTCTATCAAATGCGCCTGTACGTAGCTCATAGCCAATCGTTTCAATCATACCAGATGACGTATGTAGAGCGAAACAAATTAGACGAGGAAGAAGACGATGGGTCAGAGATTTATTTGCGTTCTAAACTACTTAGAACAATATCCAAGGCTGCATCGAAAGGTAACTTCGCGTCTGCTGTCATGTTGGATCCATAGGTATAAACAAAACTTATTCGTGTGTCGCATAGACGTCGTCATCGTCTTGCTGCTCCCTCCCCGTTCTGTGATTGGTCCCCTCGCTGAGGCGAGAATTTGGTCCATGGTATCCAGAATCCCTAGCAGTGTGAATAAAATCGTGCTGCACAAAGGCAGTATGGGGAAACACAGGCTAAAAATGCTAGAACCCTTGCAAAATTATTTGAAGTATAATTTTTTTTCATCAATGCACTTCTGCAATATTACATTTTGCTCATGAACTACATTCTACATTTGTTGCACTCATAAATAACATTGTGCAATGTGCACACCTGTGACTGTAGCTGTGTTCCTTCTCCTAGCCCTGTCTCTGAGTCTGAGTTCTGGCACTGGGGGAGGTATAAAGAACAGGGACAGGACATAAGCTTGTGTGATCGAATTTCACATGCAACAGCCATGTCGTCAATAGATCCTTTTCACATTTCCGTGTTTCTCTGAAGCGGAAGTCGTCATAGTTGGGTTAAATTCTATAGCAGAGAATATATTAAATATATTTGTTGTGTTCCCATTTGCTCAAATAGTTTTCACAACTTTCAAACAGAGGAAATAAATTGCCAGAGATTGATAACGGCAGTCAGAAGAGAGAAATATGTCAATTTGTCATCACTCCCACAGAAACACCCTCACAGCAGCATTAACTAGTTTTTTGTAATTTGATACAAAGGTAATATAATATAAAGTATAGTGTCATAAATGTAAATACATATTTAAAAAAAAAACTTTATGATTTATGATGCTGATGATGACCGTTGAAATCCTGTTGAAAAGGGTCCATTTTCACGGTCACCTTGCTGGAACATGCATTAGCTTCCTCTTGTGTTAGCGTCGTAATCCTTATACACATAGCAGCAGCCAAGGGAAGTAACTCATTTTAAAACTAGGAACATCTGCCAACCAGTGAAAGACAAATTTAAGAGCCACTCAATAGTAAACCAGTAATTTGAGCTACTTTCAAATTTCACAAGCTTTTGGCTGGCTGGTGCTGATTCCCATCTGTGCTAGCTGTGACATCCGGTGCTTTAGCTTATTTCACCTGTAGTCTCTTTGCTCGTTGATAACCAGAACATGTCCGTTTTTTTGGAGCATTTCGCTGCCTCCTCCTCCATCATTTTTTTCCTTTTGAGTCTGACCTTCTCAGTGCCATCTTTCCCTTTTTTTTTGCCTTTCCATCATTTAGACTCACTCACTCACACACTGTCTGTTAACGTTAGACTTACAAAACGTGACTGAGGAAAAAAGAGGTGGTCGATGGGATGGGATGGGGGTTGGGGCTGCTCACTGATCACTGATCCCCCTATATTTCGGAAAATCCCTGACATGGTTGGCCCTGCACTTCGTCAGTGCCTTCTGATTAGCCTGTGTTTCTGTTGAAATAAGAGACTGTGGCCGCCGTACGGGTCGAGCAGAGAGGATGCACAGTTTGACCAGCGGGCAGTGGACACACATCAGGACGCCGGATGGTGTTGCTAAGAACTTGCAATGTATAACTACTGACCGGCCCTCGCGGCCTCAAAACACTATATCAGACCGGCCCTCGTGGCCTCCAAACACTATATCAGACCGGCCCTCGTGGCCTCCAAACACTATATCAGACCGGCCCTCGCAGCCTCCAAACACTATATCAGACCGGCCCTCGCGGCCTCCAAACACTACATCAGACCGGCCCTCGCAGCCTCCAAACACTATATCAGACCGGCCCTCGCGGCCTCCAAACACTATATCAGACCGGCCCTCGCGGCCTCCAAACACTACATCAGACCGGCCCTCGCAGCCTCCAAACACTATATCAGACCGGCCCTCGCGGCCTCCAAACACTATATCAGACCGGCCCTCGCAGCCTCCAAACACTACATCAGACCGGCCCTCGCAGCCTCCAAACACTATATCAGAACGGCCCTCGCAGCCTCCAAACACTACCGGCCCACCAGGAAAAGTCCCGACTCTCCCGATTGCCACTCCGCTACGGTAGCATACCATTTAGATAGTGTTGTCAAAATATTCGGTACTTCGGTACCAAGTCAGTACTAAAAAAAATTAAACGTCACGGTACCAAGTACCGGTGGTAACGAGTACCCGGTCAAACCTGGTTCTGGATGCGCATGCATGCACGAAGGGCGTGAAGTTGCGTCCTCTTCATGAAAGCGCTGAGACATTGCGACCGGCGGCGCTGCTGATGTGAAAGACTGTTTAAATATTAGCCCTGCATGTTCTGCTTCTTTCTGTGTGAATGAACGGCGCAGACGCGCGGTTTCATTTAACGTTATATCACACACACACACACTGAAGCACGAGTGACGCTCGCGCTGTTTTCAGTCTCTGCTGCCTCACAATATGGTGACATGATTCATGATTCAATTCATCTCAGAGAGTCACTTCATGAGCATTTTTTTTTTCAAATAATTAAATAAATTGGAAAAATATTTCAAACTCATTTTGCTGTGGTACCGAAATTGGTACCGAGAACCGTCAAATTTTAATGGTATCGGTACCGACTACTGGAATTTTGGTACCGTGACATCCCTACATTTAGATATATAAATATATAATATTTGTTATAATGTTGATACTATCATTAGGGTGTGTGTGTGTGTGTGTGTGTGTGTGTCCTCTGTGTGCTAGGATGAAAAACAGGAAGAAAGGATGAGACGCAGAGAGATTGATAAGAGGAACATTAGAGATGCAGAGGAGGAAGATCCGCCTGATCACACCATTCATCTTCAATCTGAAGTAAATGAACATTACAGCAGCTCCTGTCTCACACATTCAATCTGTTATAAAAGAGCTCTAATATGATTCATCACTGAAATCAGTCAGGCATTGGATAGCATGACTTCATCCCGAACAGACTGATGAAAACGCCTGCAAACAAATTGAATTAGTGTGTTTGTTAAGACAGCGTCGCTATCACTACTCATACTCGTGCTGAAGGACTTGATCAAACCCATAAGTTACCAACCAAGTTGTGGGTGTTCGTCTGATCTTCAGAAGAACAGCGTCATCATATACTGCTGGTGCTAATAAATTAACCATACCTCAAATTATGAAGCTAGTTGTGGAGAGATACAGATTAAATTGTTTATTTTCAATAAATTTACAAAGATTTCAAACAAACTTCTTTCACATTGTCATTATGGGGTATTGTTTGTAGGATTTTGAGGTTGTAACATAACAAAATGTGGAAATACTTTCAGGATGCACTCTATGCCATTGATTTACTAGGTGAAAAAAAAAAACTGTGGAGGTGAATAAGATAAAATAGGTAGATTAATTTAAAATAAATTATAAAATATAAAATAAAAATAAAAAAATATATAAAAATAAATAATAAAATAAAATAATACAATAATTGAAAAGAGACATACCCGGGCGACCAGACCACTTATTGTGGGAGGATATCTGCAGAATGAATGCTAACATGGTAAAAAATATGGTAAAACGTTAAGTGGAGTTATACAATATACCTCACTGTTACTGACTGATGAAAGCATCATCAAATAAGCTAAAATATTTAATAATCAACAAACTTTGTGAATGACAGACATTCCGTGTACTCGCTTTCTAGGGAATTATTACTCGCTTCTAGGATGCGTTATGGGAAACTGTTAAGGGAACTGATGTAACTATAAGCTTCTGCTTGTGCTTAGTGAGTTAAATGGTGTTACAATCACATCTCATTTGTCACCTGACCTGTTCAAAGGAAACTGTAATGACACTGAATCCTCATCACTGTGATTCCAAGAAAGCGGGAGTGATTTGAAAGGTGGCGAGTGTAACTCCAGCTTCTCCATGGACAGTCACAGCGAGTGGAAACAAACGTGTGATGATCCATCAGTCTGGAGAACAAGCACAGACAGACAGCAGCTTTATTATCTGGTCAGTTTCTTCAGATTCATGATGCAACTGATCAGAAACAGCAGTTTGACGCTCAAGCCTTCATGTGTTCTGACAGACATTCCTGTTGCATGCGCTGAATTAAAGTTTAAATCTCCACTGACAGTGACGTAACTGAATATATCAGCTGACCAAGAACAAAGGCCTTGTTTTGGATCTCAAGGTACTGGATCAACCTCAAGTTTAGATTCAAGATACCGTCTGTCAGTCAGACCAGCTCCGAGGACTGGTCTGTCGTGATAGATCCACAAGCTCCTTAACTCCGCGTTCCCTTCTAACCCCATCACAGGAAGTTTCCAAGATTCGCTTTTGGTAATTAATCTTATCAATATAGGGTTCTTCCTTTCGGCCTAGCCTTATCTCCTCTCACCTTTACTAAATGTATGGATGATGCCCTTGCTCCATTGAGACTTCAGGGGATCTGTATCCTAAATTATATAGATGACTGGCTCATTCTGGCTCAGTCAGAAGAACTGGCGATTCAACATCGAGACGTTGTTTTGCGTCATCTGAGGTGCTTGGGGTTGAGACTCAATGTGAAGGAAAGTTCCTTAACTCCTCTTCAGAGGACTACGTTCCTGGGAGTAGAGTGGGACTCAGTCACGATGCGGGCACAATTGTCTCCTGCTCGTATAAAAACTATCTTAACCACAATGAAGAGTATTAGGTTAGGCCAGGCCATCACTGTCAAACACTTCCAAAGGGTTTTGGGCCTCATGGCTGCAGCTTCCATCGTAATTCCTTTTGGTCTGCTCCATATGAGGGCCTTGCAGTGGTGGCTCAGGACCAAGGGGTTTTCTCCGCTGGGGAACCCCTTTCGCATGAGTGCAGATGCCTTTGTTCTCTTGTCATGTGGAAGAAACCATGGTTACTGTCTCAAGGCCCGGTTCTGGGAGCGCCGTGTCCAGGGTTCGAATTACAAAGTGGCTCTCGGGGGAGCCCTATTTTCCGATCCTCCCTGAACCTGACTGACTTTAACGCTTTTGGTGCATGTTCGGGCATTTAAAACAATAGTGTGATGCAAAACAGGTTCGTTGTGTGTAGGTGATGGAAGGAGACACAGGGTCGGGGAATGCTGGAACTCGTGCACTTTTATTTACAAGGCTCTTTTACAGCGCGTGGTCGCGCTTAAATAACGTTAACTCAAAATATCAAAAAGGTAACAGAAACAGATGATAATTAATAGGCTACTCTTTCCGCTGGACACAGCTTTCTGGATACAGTTTGTAGACCCACTCTTTCCGCTGGATAGCCTACAGCTTTCAGAAGTCACTTTCTCTCAGGATACGTGCACGAGCTCCCAGTCTCACTCTCACACTAATATCAGCACGGCCCGCTTCTTATATGCGGTCTCCTCACGCCAATTACTGAAATCACAGACAGGTGTTTGTCATTTGAACTTGACCCACTTATTCCCGCTCTCCCGCTACAGACTTCGCTGAACCACGCCCATTGGATTTATTAGTGGAGACAGATGTTCGGAAATAGTAATGTAAGGAGCGAATAAACACTGACACATTTTTAATATCATCATTTATTTCAGGAACCTTAATGTACAGAAAATCTAAATCTATGCGACACAAAACATGGACAGTGTTTTAGAGCTCCCCCTAAATGTCTCAAAGTAGGCTTTCAGGGGAGCCCAGGTCCTTTTCAGGGGAGCCGAGCTCCCCTTAGCTCCCCCGTAATTCGAACACTGGCCGTGTCAGAGAAAGACTTTGACCACGGATCCATCCCTCACGGGCTGGGGTGCGGTTATGGAGGGCCGTTAGACCCGAGGCGCTTGGAAGGACCATCATCTCTCATGGCATATTAATCGCTTAGAGATGTCGGCCGTATTCTTTGCCCTGAGGCACTTCCTTGCAGACTTCACAGATGCCCTCATGTTCTTATTAGGATGGACAATATATCGGTGGTGTCTTAACCGCCAAAGAGGTCAGAGATCGAGCCCTCTTTCTAGACTGGCACATCAGATCCTTCTGTGGTCCCAGGATAAATTTATCTCTGTTAGATCCATTTATATTCCTGTGGTTGAAAATGTGGGAGCAGACATCCTGTCGAGGCAGGGGCTGAGGCCCGGGGAATGGCGGCTCCACCCTGAAGTAGTGGAACTCATATGGAGAGAGTTTGGCCAGGCGGAGGTTGACCTGTTCGCCTCTCATGAGAACACTCACTGCCCGCTCTGGTACTCTCTCTCACATCCAGCTCCTTTGGTACAGATGTGGCCGAGGTCACCCCGATCGCTCTGCTCTCTGGGGTAGGGAAGGGGCAGAAGGCACGGTAAATGGTAAATGGACTGCATTTATATAGCGCTTTCACAGACCCAATGGCCACCAGCGCTTTACAAATTGCCTCACATTCACCCATTCACTCACTCATTCATACACGTCATACATCAGCCATGCAAGGCGCCATCCAACTCGTCGGGAGCAGCTGGGGTTAGGAGTTATGGAGACTATGGGTCTGGCCCCTGAGAGGGACCAGTTCATAAATAGGTGCCCTTTCCACCGAGGTGGTTAGGTCATCCTCTCTAGAACCCCCACTCTACTAGGACCTAATATTTAAAAAAGTTAGGGACGGCATTGAACCCAGTTAAAAACTGCCCACTGGCTTCAGCACTGGCGTTCCATCCTGTTTCTCTAACGGGATCACGTTTAGGGCCTCTGTGTCTCTCTCTGTGTGGCGGCGTGGGTATTCCTTCCCCAAAGCGTTGAGTATCGATGTAGCGGGGAGTTCCCTTACGAAAGGGAACGTCTCTGTTACTATTGTAACCCTCGTTCCCTGAGTAGGGAACGAGACGCTGTATCCCTCGGCCACACTTTTCGCGCTCCTGATAACGACTTGCTTCCAGCCTTCAAAAGCTGATGCGGCTATGTTCCGGTGTCCTATTATAGCTTCCGGATCACCGTTACATGCAACGTCACGAGTGACGAAAGACATAGCACGAATCAAGATTGTAGTAGTTCCACTACAGACTTCAGACGCATCATGCCGAAGGCATTCCGCAAAGCGTTGAGTATCGATGCACCCATTCCCTACTCAGGGAACGAGGGTTACAATAGTAACATTGATATTAATCAGAAATGTTTCTTGAGCAGCAAATCATCATATTAGAATGTTTTCTGAAGGATCATGTGACACTGAAGACTGGAGTAATGATGCTGAGAATTCAGCTTTGATCACAGGAATAGATTTTACAATATATTCACATAGAAAACAGTTATTTTAAACTGTAATACCATTTCACAATATTACTGTTTTACTGTATTTTGGATCAAATGCAGTCTTGGTGAGCAGAAGAGACTTCTTTGCAAAAAACATTTGAACGCTACTGTATATAACAGGAAAAAATGATAATAATCTATAGAAACACACACACACACACACACACACACACACACAGAGAGAGAGAGAGAGAGAGAGAGTTGCTGTATCTCTCCTGCTTCTCTTCATATTTTTCCTTCTCTTCATATTTTTCCTTCTCTTCTCAGTCCCTCTGGCTGATCTGATGGAGTCTGATTGTGGGTTCACAGGTGAAGGAAGAACTACACACACACACACACACACACACACATATACAACACACACATACAACACACAAAGCACACATGCACGTAATGTACGCACGCAGCACACACAAACAACACAAACACACTAACACAGCACACACAAACAACACACACAAACAACACACTTGTGTTCACTGAGCTCCGGGCAACTTCACCCACTTTTATTTTCCACCTCTCATTGTTTACTCTGCATATCAGCTCTCAGGTAAAACACCTCCTCAGACACTACCACACACACTACCACACACACGTTTATCTTAGTGAAGCAGCAGCTCTGTTTTACTGCCTATACGTAGAAATAAGTGATTTGAATGTGAGCAGATTTCTGAAATATTAAATGCAAATCTAATGCAATAAACTGAATTAATAATTAGTGTATTTTACTATACAGTAAATTATTTATTGGATTAAATGATTTAATTTAGTGCTATGATGAACTATATATATATATATATTTTTTAAAGAAGACTCTCCTGCTGAAATTGACTGTTTTTTAAATCAAATATTCAGTAAAAACAGTAATTTTGTGAAATACTTTTACAATTTAAAACTGACCCTGCCATCTTACATTGATTCATTGATTAATCATTCATTGATTTTCATGGCATTCTAAACAATGCATTCTGGTAATGTGATGTTGTTCTGATCTCTTCATTTGGGAAACACCCTTACTTTAGAAGCACACTTATGTTAGTATGATAGTAATCTGTTACTTCCTAACTCATCTCACAGAGCGTGTGTGTTTTACTGTGGGCTAAATTGTGCCAGTCATGATGAATGAGTTTCCTTCAGAGGTTTAGTCTCAGGGTGTAGTAATAAGGCCTTTAGCGAGGTTGAAGAATTCCGAGTAATTGGGTCAGTGTCGGTGTCTGCGCTGGGCTTTCTCAACTTCACAAGCACAACAGCACAGAAATAAAACACAGAGACAGAAATAGCAGAAGAGCAAGTGTGAAAACACAGAACTGTTCTAAATACCAACATGACATCATGACTTTTGCGTAAACAGACACGCCACTTTCAAGTCAAGTGGCGTGTTATCTATACGCATTTTGAGATATCCGCGTGTATGCGTGTATGTCTACGCCATTAATGTCCAAGTGATTCCGCGTATATGTACACGCCATTAAATTTCCGAGCGAAACGAAGCAAAATGTAGATCTACATCTGGGGAGCAATATTTTTTTTCCCTAGGATGGCAGGGGAAGACTCATAAATGCTATTAACCCCAGTGACGGGTAGGTTTAGGGACGGGGTGGAGGTAGGTCATATATTTATATATACAGTAATAACGTTAAGTCAACTGCGTTCATAAACACGCTGAAAAGCGATTGTGCGTGTTGATAGCACGCCAAAAATGGAAATACGAATTGGCGTGTCATACACACGCAATTTTATGAGATCAGTCTGTAAATACACATGATGCACCCCCAGGATTACACGGCTGATCTGAGGACATGCTGAACCTCAATGCGGAATTTTAAACAAAACCAGAAACTGATTTCAGAACAACACCAATGAGATTTCCACTCTTAAAACAACACTAAGTAAGATTTTTTACCTTAAAATAATGTTTCCAAAATCGTTTCAGTGGTTCATTAAGTCGTAAGGCACTTCTGGATTCGCTTTGCGGTCCTATATCCACGCTATGTAAGATTGCCAGATTGGGTCGCGTTTCTGTAGTTCTAATGAGACATAAGAAAACTACAAATTTGACTTGCTTTACGTCAAGCGTCAATAGTCATTATTTTGTTTTTCTTCGTTTCTGATGTCGCAATACATCATACTTTCATACCTGTGGACATCGTTCATTCCAAAGCCGGCGCTGGATAAACAGCGAGTGTGCGTGCGACAGTAGGCTGCGGTTGGCTAAATTATTTACGACAGCGGTAATAGACAATTCCGCTTCCAACCTGTAGGGCGACCGCAGAGGAAAAGTTACTTGGTGTTGCTTTAAAAATAAATGCACATTTTATATTTGCATTGTTGCTCCAAAAAGAACCTCTTGGAACACTTTACAACATCTTTAATGAATAGCAGAGATAGCAGAGAGATAAGAAGAGAAATTGTAGAAGTATCCAATTGGTGTTTTCAAAATAAGCTATTTTTGCACTTAGGAAAAACTGAGGCTATTTTATTTGGTTCTGCGGCGAAATTGAAGAAATGTCCCAATCCAGAAATAAGGGTGGGAGATGAGTATTTTACTTTTAAGCAAGAAGTGAAATGTTTGGGATGTATTCTAGATAACAAAATGACTGGGGATAGCATGGCAGTTGTAGCTCTATCGAAAATAAGTAATCGAATAAAATATTTAGCAAGACAGGCGGCTTATTTAGATAAACAAACATTGATAATGTTAGCTGGTGCATTAGTGCAACCACATTTTGACTATGCAGTAACTTTCTGGTATAGTGGCTCTAAGAAAAAAGTTAAAAATAAATTACAGACTGCTCAGAACAGGTTGTGTAGAATCGTTCTGGGGTTACATCCTCGTACGCAACTGAAGAATAACCATTTTAGGGAACTGGGGTTTTTAAAAGTGGATAAAAGGGTAATTTTTATTTATTTATTTTAGTTTATTTGATAGGGACCATGCGTATTCATGAACATTGTTGTAGAGAACTACACCATGTAAATACGCCAGAATTAGTAAACAGATACTAGTTTTCATCTGCAGTCCCTAGGCCGGTAACAAAAACAAAACAAACAAAATAACAACAGTCATACAGTATTCATTCACTATAACAACATACACAAATAAAAATACATTGATATTACAGACAGCGTATAGATAAAAACAAGATGTACATAAAAACACAAACATTATACAATCACCACTATACTACAATTAATTTTAACCACGATAGTTTATGGCTTATATAAGTATGATAGTTAAATATGAGTGCATCTCTGGTTCTCTATGAGCCACTTTTTCAAGTGAGTTTTGAAGGTGTCAAAAGTAGGACACTCTCGTATCGAAAGGGGCAAATTATTCCAGAGTTTACCACCTATTATTGATAATACATTTTGTCCAAAGGTGGTACGTCTAAATGGTATCATGCAGTCCCCTTTTGCAGAGGCCCGTGTACTACCTCCACATGCAAGTTTTTGAAAGAAGACATGCAGCGGAGGCGGAGCAAGATTGTTTAACACTTTATAAACCAGACAAACATACTTGAAATTTTTTAGATTGTCGAAACTTAGAAATTTATGTCTCGCTAGGATATCACAATGGTGAAATGACAAAGCTTTTTTATCAAAAATTTTTATGGCTTTCTTAAAAAGAGATTTAATATTTTTAAGCGTAGATATACTAGTTAAAGACCAATTTAAAAAACAGTACTCAATATGAGAAAAAATCATAGTATATAAGAACAACTTCGCAGCTTTGGTATTAAGGAATGGCCTAACTTGTTTAAAATTCTGCAAACTGTATTTAACTTTATTTGCCACCTTTTTTACATGACATTTAAAGGTTAAAGTGGAGTCATAAATAACTCCTAAATACTTAAATTCATTAACAATGTCAAGCTCCTGTCCTCTGAAGAATACATTAGAATTTAACACCTTCATGCTTTGTTTGGTAAACGCCATACAAACAGTTTTTTTGGTATTTAGATGGAGACATGACTTAGTGAGCCAGTCATCAATGTGAGCCATTGCTGATGTGAGTGTGGATGCTATCTCCAGATAGTTCTTACCATGTGTAAATATTACGGCATCATCTGCGTACAACTGGACATCAACATTTTTACATGCCTCTGGCAGGTCATTTATATAAAGTGTAAATAAAATCGGACCAAGTATGGAGCCTTGAGGGACCCCGGCAGGACATTTGCATAAAGGGGACGTTGCATCATTAATACGAACACATTGCTTTCTACATGACAAGTATGATTTTATCCAGTTGAGAGCTTGCTCAGAGAAATTAAAATATGTTAATTTAGATAAGAGAACTTCATGATTAACAGTATCAAAAGCTCGCTTTAAGTCTAAAAAAACAGCACCGACGCAAGAACTCTTATCTAAGTAACCTTTAACCTTTTCCAGAAACAAACAATTGGCTGTTTCTGTTGAGTGATGAGCCCTGAAGCCAAATTGCAAAGGATGGAGTGAGTTTTCGCTTTTATTGAGATGTTGGATCAATAAATTGGCCACCCATTTTTCAAGTATTTTAGAAACAACAGGTAAAATACTGATAGGCCGATAATTGTCCATGACTGATCTTTCCCCTGATTTAAAAATAGGTGTGACCAGGGCCAACTTCCATGCTGAAGGCATGATGGATTGACTTAAGGACTGATTAATCAGATGTGTAATAGGCTGAATAAGAACCTCTTTATGCCTTTTTAAAAAACATGTATCAAGGCCATAGATATCCATGGCCTTCGAAATTTTTAAACTATTAATAATCTTTGATACTTCTAATTTAGTTATTTGTTGTAAATGAAAAATCGGCTGTGCATAATTAATGGAGCAAACAGAGTAGCTAAGTGGATTAAAAAGTTGAGTTATTTCATAGACAGAATCTAAAAAGAAAGTATTTAGTTCAGAGGCTATAATGGTTGGGTCTGTAACTAGTTCATTGTTAATTTCCAACTCTAAATCTCTATTATTAAAATTCTGTTTTCTGCCAATCAACTTATTTATGGTTTGCCATATCTTCTTCCCATTTCCTCCAGCCTCTTTAATAGTATCAATGAAAAATTTGGCTTTAGCTTGACGCAGAGTTTTTATTACTTTATTTCTTAATGAAGTAAATTTCTGTCGGTCAGTTGTAAGACCTGATTTTAAGGATTGTTTCAATAATTGATCTCTTTCATTCATAAGTTTCCTACATCCTTCATTGAGCCAGGGCAATGTGTCCCTGTTTAACTTATGACTCCGCTTTCTGAGGTAGGGCCCCATGACTTTCTTAATTGTTGTAGCAAATTGGTCTCAGTCACTCTCCAGATCCCCTTTAGAGAGGACTCGGTTCCATTCAATCTCTCCTAATGCTACCCCAAGGTTTTCCTGTTGACCAGTTGGAACTGATTCATATTTACATAATGTTTTGACTGAGGAAAGACAACGATTTTTTTTTAGCTTTCTGGCACAAAAAATAATATTATGATCTGACATTCCTGTCATTAGATTAAGGGTTTTAGAAATGCGTTCTGGTCTATTAGTGAACAATAAATCTATTTTAGTTTCAGACCGATTAGTTATCCTTGTAGGTTGTTCAATTAACTGTGTAAGATTAAAATAGTCTGTAATATTTTTTAACTTCTTTCTTCCACCCTTATCACTCCAATTGACATTAAAATCCCCCATCAGTATAACCTCTTTGTTAAAATTCAAACTATGGAGGAGACATTTTAACTGATCATAAAACTCAAGCTTTGCTGATGGCTTTCGATATAAGCAGATTAAACTAAATGTCATTTCGACTGAAAGTGAAATGTTAACACCAACACATTCAATATCAGGTTTCTTAATCCATTCAATTTGTTTACATTTTATAGTACTTTTCACATATAATAAAACTCCCCCTCCCTTCCCATGATCTCTATCTTTCCTAAAAACATCATAACCTGGCATGACAATAAGTGCCTCCGGCGATGAACGAGTTAACCAAGTCTCTGACAATCCAAGAAAATCAATATTTGAATTTACAAGCAAGTTTTCCAGTTGTTCGCGTTTATTTGCCACACTCCTAATATTTAGATGTCCGCCAAACAACCCTTTAGCTTTACATCGAGGATCCCACACAGTTCGAGCCTGATTAAGCGTTCGGAAGAACTTTGTGGTGCAATGTTTTTTCATCACGGGATTCCTAGATCTAGATCTAGTTGAAGGCATAGTCAATGTTAGACCTTCATCATCACGGTCCGGTATGTTTCGGGACTCACCAATGGGGATACCAATATCCCGTTCTTGCAACGAGATGACCTCTTTTACACTGCCACTGAAGTCCGTCGAGCCAGACTCAACCCTAGGGTTGCCACCTGTCCCGGTTTTACCGGGATTGTCCTTCTTTTTAATCACCTGTCCCGGGAAATTTATGCATTCTCCCGGGACACTGAATGTCCCGGTTTTCGAAAGGCTACGTGAATATGTATGTTCAAACTGTAGCGCGCGCACGACAGGGAGGGTGAGAGCGAGAGGCCTTGCGTGTGTGTGCTATGTGTGTCTCAAAAAGCGCATGTAAGAAGCGCATGTAATCGCCTTCCCCCGTTGGGCGGGTCATCGATATGTAAAGAGGCGAATGTAAGAACCCCCCCCCCCCCCAACCCCCCCCCCCCCCCCCCCCGTTGGGCGGGTCAACGATATGTCCCGGTTTTTTATCAGACATAGGTGGCAACCCTACTCAACCCCCAGTTGCAAACGCTCCTGGCCAGTAGTCAACGCCACCCCAGAAGACCCCATCACAGCCCGTAGCCCTTCGCCGGTGACCACCGACGGCGCCGTCCAAGCGAATCCTGCTGAACAGCCGCCAGCAAAGGCTCCCAAACGCGCGACCGGCATAGACAACCACGCCAATACCGGAGGTGGGTGATGATGGTATTAAAATGATGATGGTGTACAAAGTAATTCAGAGAACTGTTCCTAAATACTTGTATGACTATGTTTTTGTGAGAGATGTTCATGGTATTTCTACAAGGGCAAGGATAAACAATATATATTTGTACCGGTTTAAAAGTGTAGTGGGGAAGAATTCGTTTTTGTACTCGAGTGCAGTTGCTTGGAATGAATTGCCAGATTATTTAAAACAATTACAAGAGGCATGGCCCTTTAGAAGAAATGGCTTTCCAATTAAGATCCCATAAGAATTTATTAAGGTGTGAGATGTTTGTTTTTGATTTTATTCCCACTGGAACTGTGCATCCATTTTATGCATATAGAGGACCACAATGGAAATAAGCCTGAGGCTTTTTTGTGTATTTTATCCTTGACAAGTTGTCTTGAAATGTGTATGAATTGCCTTTGGCATGATTGTATTTGTTTAAGATCATTGTTGAATAGGCCTAAATCAAATCAAATCAAATCAAGCAACACAGGGAGAAATGAGCAACGCATTATTAACATTCAAGTCAAGTCACCTTTATTTATATAGCGCTTTTTACAATACAGATTGTTTCAAAGCAGCTTTACAGAGATAACAGGAATGCAACAAAGTTTGTTTCTGCTGTACAGCAAATCTAAAAGAAAATGTGTCAAGTGTTGAATATGTTGAATATTAATATAACTGACAAGGAGCTCTGATTAATAAAATTAATAAGTAACGCGCTCAGTTGAATGAGGTATAGTTCACTATTATTTAATCAATAACTATTTTGTTCATACCTCTCAGAGGACTACTAAGATACGGTGGCCCAGTAGTGCACAACACAACGACATTTAAAAAGCAAACATAAGTTCACAACACAACGAAATGAATCCACAACACAACGGAAAATCTACAACACAACGGAAATGCTCTCGACCACTAGAGGGCTCTCGGGCGCGATAAAGTTAGTTTTTCTTGCCATTGTTCAATAGAGTCAGCAGTCTATAAAATATATCAACACCACGATTAGTTTTAACAGTATGTATAGCTAACCATCACTCAAAATCACCTACGTGCATTATAGCTGCATATTTATATTTTTTATATTTATAGAACGCTTTGACGCGCTACCACAGCGCATGATCCCTAAGGGAACGTCTGTCAATTCCTCCAAGTTGTTAAAACATATCATTTGTATTAATTAAAATTACCAATACCCTTCATGTATTTACAGTAAACAATTATTTTTTAGGAGGTTTCGGTAAAAGTTTTTTTTTCTTTTATCATGTTTCAACGGTTGTAGTTCCTATTAACCAGACTGACTTACAACAGGTGAAATTGTGCCAATAGCGCCCTCTATGCACAGTACAATATTTATATATATATAAAAACATTAGGCCTGCTGTAAATAAAAAATTAAAAATTTAAATGTCACAAAGCTGTGGTTTCTATTGTGGCCAGACTATCTTATTACAGGTGGAATTGTGCCATTACTTTCCTGTAATTCTGCAATTCGCCAAATGGTTTTTATTTTTATTTATCAAATAATATTATAATAAATTATACGTTTTAACCACTTGGTGGAATTGACAAACGCTGTGGTATATCGATATCAAATATTACTTCAAAATAACCTACATGAATTATATCTGCGTATTTATACACGAGAATGATTGGACGCGCTACCACAGCGCTACCACGCGCTACCATGCGCTGTGGTAGCGCGTCCAATCATTCTCGTGTATAAATACGCAGATATAATTCATGTAGGTTATTTTGAAGTAATATTTGATATCGATATGCAATGGTTACACTTAAAACTAACCGTGGTATTGATTTAGGCCCTGTCCCAATATCCGCACTTGCGCCCTTGTGCCCCTCAATGCGCGTTCTCGCTAAGGGGTGCAAGACCGTAGGGTGTCCCGATCCTCTAATAGTGTTCTCCAGGGGTGATCATAAGGGCACTTAATGCACCCCTTTCGCAAGTGCGCATCACACCTCACTTTGCTATGGGATATTACCCAGAATCCTTGTAGTGTTGTGACGTTCCGAACAGCTAACCAATGGGGGAGAAACTCCGAAGATAAAGGAAGCCGGTATGGTGAAGTGTTTTTCAAGGCCGCGAAATTTTAAAATATTAGTGTTATTGTGTCACGAAATGTAGTTTTAAGAGTTTTTCAGTCGAGAATATAGTTGTTTAAAGATAGCGCCTATTTAAAAATTTGATCGGACTTTTTCGGAGTTCCATGGATCAGCGGGCGCACAGCGCTCATATACCCCGCCTGGAACAGCCTTACCTCGGCTAGTCATTCTGACGTTTCCCGCGGGCTCTGTGTCTGGTTAAACATGAGCTATAAATCGGCTTGTGTATATCTAACGGGCGATCTTTGGTCTCATTAATGTATGATTTGTTCCCTGGCAAATCGTTTTGACTGAGGGCAAAGTGAAGTTTCATAACTTTATATATTCAGACTGATCTCATGAAATGGCGTATGTATGACACGCCAATTCGTATTTCCATTTTTGGCGTGCTATCAACACGCATAATCGCTTTTCAGCGTGTTTATCAACGCCTTTGACTTAACGTTATATTACTGTATTATGTATATATAGATATATGACCTACCCCAACCCCGTCCCTAAACCTACCCGTCACTGGGGTTAATAGCATTTATGAGTCTTCCCCCGCCATCCTAGGAAAAGAAATATCGCTCCACAGATGTAGATATAGATTTTGCTTCGTTTCGTTCGGACATTTAACGGCGTACACATACACGCGGAATCACTCGGACGTTTAATGGCGTAGACATACACGCAAAAGATTTCGGCGTGGACATACACGCGGATAGCTCAAAATGCGTATAGATAACACGCCACTTGAATTGAAAGTGGCGTGTATGTTTACGCAAAGTCATGATGTCATGTTGATATATTTATGCTATTTAACTGTAACGTTGTAACGTTAGCCTGGTGACTTATGTTTGACTGAATCTTTTAACTTGCTTTATTTCTTGACTTATATAGATTCTTATACTTTTTAGGCTACTTATAATTTAATAATGGCCATTATTGATCAATAAAACTGAAATTTAACAAAAAGAGACAGGGCTGTGTCATTTTATTTCATATAGCCTATGTAAGACTTTTAATATATAGCCTTAGCCTATATGTAATATATCACCAACACGTCATGTATTTTTTCATGTATGGGATGGGAAGATTTTCATATATCAATTTCCATAATAACATAATTAAAATTGCATTTCGAATCGCTGTGAATACGTTAAGGCAGTATAAGCTCAGGTAAACCCCAATCACAATTTATCTTAGCCAAAAACTGTTTTAATATTAATAACATTAACAGAAAGGTTGGTAGCTAAGAGTAAAAAAATATATTATTTTTTTCATTCAAAGGATTGTGTCATGTTACAGCTATTATAAGCAGCACACACGTTAGCCAAATGAATGGTGTTTGCTCTCCTGATCACAACAGAAGTGACATGTGCAAAACTGTCCCAATTCTGCTCTTCACAGCTTCGGGCCCTTGCGCACTTACTCCGCTAAGTGCACTTTCAACAAGTGTGCACTTCCAGGAAGGCCTTAGGGCTCAAGTGAGAATTGGGACTGGGCCTTAGACTGCTGACTGACTCTATTGAACAATGGCAAGGAAAACTAACTTTATCGCGCCTGAGAGCCCTCTAGTGGTCTGGACCATTTCCGTTGTGTTGCGGCTTTATTTCGTTGTGTTGTAGATTTTCCGTTGTGTTGTCGATTTTCCGTTGTGTTGCGGCTTTATTTCGTTGTGTTGTAGATTTTCCGTTGTGTTGTGGCTCATTTTCCGTTGTGTTGTGGCTTAATTCCGTTGTGTTGTGAACTTATGTTTGCTTTTTAAATGTCGTTGTGTTGTGCACTACTGGGCCACCGTACTAAGAACTAATATATACAGGTTCATAATTATTGTGAATAATGCATAATTTATAATTAATTCTACCCACGAATAATGACTCAAATACTTCAGTAGGAATGTCTACTTATTTGTAACAGTATTCAAAAGTGAAAAGCATGATAACTCATGACTGAAGTCATTGTAAACTTTTGAGGTTTTTGTAAGGTTTTGGATAGTAATGACTCAAGTGTTACTAAAGTAATTAATAATTTGGATCAGTATTCTAAAGTAAAGATCATTGTAACCCACTAGTAATGACTAAAGGGTTTCCAAATCCATTGGAAGGAATTACTATCGAAAACCTTACAAAAACCTCAGTAGTTTACGATGACTTCAGTCATTACTAAAGAGTGATCATGTTTTTCACTTTAGAATAGTGTGACAAAAAATAGTAATTCCTTCTGGTGACGAAGCATTGTGTCATAAAGAGTTAAAATGTATATGCTACTTAAAGCTGGTACTTTTACTTTTATTCCACAGTTACGCCCTATTCATCAGTGAAAATGAAAGTCAATATGTAGGTCTGACACACAACACTCTTACAAGATTTCAGAAGGGGGTTTTCGCAACAGAAGAACCACTGGTAACACTTGAAAGGGGTGTGCATAAGACTGACATGACACCCTCATAATCATGAGATGACACATGTCGTGAATATGACGTAGGTTTCATGCATGTTTATGATAACTGCCATTAAGTGTCATTCGCTCAATTTTTACATTTTTAATGCAAATATGACATATTTTGAGATGTCTAGGTAATGACACCTTGACATAAACCAATACATCATAACCTGCAGTGTCTTTGTTATAACAACTTGACATTACTAAGACAACACAACCTGTCATAAATATGTCATAAACATGACATAGCAGATTAATCATCAAACTTAAGAAAGCACTTAGCTTTATGGGTTAACATTACATTAAACTGTCAGGTGGTTGGTTTTAACATTGGCTGTCATGAGGCCATTATAACATTTTAACTACAAATTCAATTTGTACCACTGTAGTTGAGGTCACGAAAAATATTCATGACACATGGCCTCATGTCAACCAATGTCAAAACCAACCACATGACAGTTTAATGTAATGTTAACCCATCAAGCTAAGTGGTTTCTTAAGTTTGATCATTAATCTGCTAAGTCATGTTCATGACATATTTATGAAAATTTATGTTGTCTTGGTAATGTCAAGTTGTCATTACCAAGACACTGACAGGTTAGGATGTATTGGTTTATGTCAAGTTGTCATAATAACAAAGACATCTCAAACAATGTCATATTTGCATCAAAATGTCATAATTGAGCGAATGACACTTAATGACAGTTGTCATAAACATGCATAAACCTCCTTCATATTCATGACATGCGCCATGTCATGCTTATGAAGGTGTTATGTCAGTCTTATGCACACCCCATCAAGTAAAGTGTCACCGAACCATTTTTGGCTCCCCAACGAACCTTTCCTTTTTCTGAGTGTGAAGAACATTTTTAATAATTTAAAGAACTTTTTCCACCAAAAAAGAAGCCATGGATGTTAAAGGTTCTTCATGATACCATTAATGCCACTCAACACAGCTGTCAATCAACGCCCACAGCTGCAGGCCAAAACTGTGTCAAATCCATTTCAAGCTATTCTCCTCCTCCAGTGAGGTCTCGGCAGGTACACACCATCAAACGGACACATAATCATCACAAAGCCGGCTAAAGGGTGGGCGGGACGCTCTGGGATTTTCTGGAAGGCTCCGTTCGGATCGGAGCGGGTCGCCGGCACGTCGCCTTGGCAACAGATCAACAGTGAGATTAAAAGGTCAGTGTTTGGAGGGGGTGTAAATCCATCATCAGAGTTTGTTCCTCCTCCTGTCGAGTTCGGCTTGTTCCTGCAGCTCGAGGGAGAATTGCAATAGAAATCAATGAAACAAACAAAGACTTTACAGTGTATGACTCACTAGAAACACACGTACACAAGCTTGCATGCATATCCATGTGCTGATTTCACATGTGCAGCCATTGCTTTTAGTGGTGTTTGCCAAGTCAAGCATCTATTACTATTACTCAAATGGTAACACTTTACAATAAGGTTTGCATGTTAGCATTAGTTAACACTGTAGCGACAACGAGAATGAACCAAACACAATTGAAGCTTTTAGGTGACTGTTCATTCATAATCCCACAAAGAGTCTTCACATTCCAGAATCAAATCACCAGACCCAGAGCCATAGGCTCAAGAGAATCTGCAACCGGAAGGACCTTTATTGTTTAACTAAAGGAAGAACGTTGTCAATGTTTTATAATTTGGCAAGAACAGATCTGTTCAGAAATGGTGAAACAAGAGGCCCTAACAAGAGGTCACCTGACCCCTGCGACTAACAGACTACTCTTTCTCAAGGACCAGAGGTCCCATGAGAGATGAACAAAACAGCCTTCATTAGGAACGACCCCTGGCCTCAGACTGGAATGGCTTAAACCCCATAAACTTTACAAACTAACACACTGTACACATCAAAATCCCAAAACTCATCCCAGAACAATTCTCGATGGACTTATAATCATATCATGCAACCACATAATTATATGTTATGTCTATGTATGTCTCATATGCTTAGACGGCATACAATTCATAATTGTTATAAATATTAGGTGTGTGAATGAAAGTGTGCCGTGTTTCCTGTCAGCAGGATCATATTTTTAATTCAAAAAGATGGTTTGATTTGAAATCTGTGTAAAATGTTTTGTATTCTTATAATAGTAATAATGTCTAAACTGTGGCATTTTGTTCTCTTTGCTGGTGCTGGAGAACAAGGAGATCACAGATAACCCATAGGGCCACCTCCTAAATTAAGCCAGTGTCCAATTGGCTAGAACGTATCCCAGAGGTTGGACAAACTTTGAGTTTAAAATCTTAGACCCGAACACAGAATCTCTCTCTTGAACTGTCTCTTGTGCCCTGTCTTGTGCTATCTTGTGCTCGCTCTTGCTCTCTGGCAGAACAAGTCGGGTGGAGCAGACGATGGTTAAAGTAACCATGTAGACGAACGGAGACAAAGAACCCACATTAAGATCATAAGAACATGGGTTAAACCACAGTTTCATTCAAACCATCTAACTCGTCTCATTTCCTTTCTTTTCCTTTGTTTTCTTTTCCGTTAAGAGTCTCGGTTCTAAGTTAAGTTTTGTTGCAAAGTTTCGTTTAAACGTTTCGACTGCAACGCGCTTCCAACTTCAAAGACTTTCATCAAGTCGCCAACGCACCACGTGACTGACTGGCCCAAGATCTAGCAGGCACGAGGAGACCGCCAGCCAAGCAACGGACCCGGGGAACCCCTTTACACCAACAAAAGGGGAATCCCAAAGCAAACCGAAGACAAGCAAGTAACCTCTCCAGACTTTTAACTGAACTGGTGTTTAATATAAAATGGAATTGGAGTTAGACAACACGTGTCAGGACCTACTCATCGTCGTAATCATACTCTAGATCTAATATTATCACATGGAATAGATGTTGATACCGTTGAAATTCTGCAGCAGAGCGATGACATCTCAGATCATTATCTAGTCTCATGTAAATTACATTTAGCCAAGGCTGCAAAGCCGACTCCGTGTTATAAATACGTTAGACCTATAACTTCTGCCACTAAAGATTGCTTTATCAATAATCTTCCTAATCAGTTTCATCATCTCAGCATCCCGGATAGCTTAGAAGAACTTGATATTGCAACAGAAACGTTTAACTCTCTCTTTTCCAGCACTTTAGACGCAGTTGCTCCGTTGCGCTTAAAGAAGATTAAAGAAAATAGCCCAACGCCGTGGTACAGCGAGCACACCCGGGCCCTTAAGAGAGCAGCCAGAAAAATGGAGCGCAACTGGAAGAAAACTAAACTAGAGGTATTTCGGATTTCATGGAAAGAGAGCTCGATTGCTTACAGAGAGGCTTTAAAAGCTGCTAGATCTGCTTATTTTTCAAACCTATTAGAAGAAAATAAACATAATCCAAGGTATTTATTTGAAACAGTGGCTAAACTAACGAAAAAGAAAGCTTCAAGCTCAGAAGTGTCCAAGCAACACAGCAGTGATGACTTTATGAACTTCTTCACTTATAAGATTGATAATATCAGGGACAAAATTATAACTATGCAACCGTCTACCACAGTATCGCATCAGGAAGTGCATTGTAGTCTCCCTGAGGAAAAATTTGATTCATTTGTTGCTATAGGAGAGGAAGAATTCTGCAAACTCGTTAATTCATCTAAATCGACAACTTGTATGTTAGATCCTATACCGACTAAGCTACTGAAAGAGATGTTTCCAGAGGTCATATATCCTCTTCTTAATATCATTAATTCATCTTTGTCTCTAGGATACGTACCAAAAACCTTTAAACTGGCTATGATAAAACCGCTTGTTAAAAAAACACAACTTGATCCTACAGAATTAGTCAATTACAGGCCGATCTCGAATCTGCCTTTTCTGTCAAAGATATTAGAAAAAGCAGTATCTTCACAACTGTGTTCCTTTCTAGAAAGAAATGATATCTGCGAGGATTTTCAGTCCGGATTTAGACCGTACCATAGCACTGAGACCGCTCTCATTAGAGTCACAAATGATTTGCTCTTATCATCCGATCGTGGTTGTATCTCTCTATTAGTGTTACTCGATCTTAGTGCTGCATTTGACACAATTGACCACAACATTCTTTTAAATAGACTAGAAAACTATGTGGGCATTAGTGGAATTGCACTAGCATGGTTTAAATCATACTTATCTGACCGTTATCAGTTTGTAGCAGTAAATGAAGAGATGTCTTATCGATCACAAGTTCAGTATGGCGTACCACAAGGCTCAGTACTAGGACCGCTGCTGTTCACTCTGTACATGCTACCATTAGGAGATATCATTAGGAAACATGGAGTTAGCTTTCACTGTTATGCCGATGATACTCAGCTGTATATTTCTTCAAAACCCAACGAAACTTACCAATTCACAAAATTAACGGAATGCATAGCTGATATAAAAAATTGGATGACTAGTAATTTCCTACTACTAAATTCTGAAAAGACAGAGATTCTAATTATTGGACAAAAAACTTCCACACGTAATAACCCAGAATACTGTCTAACACTTGATGGCTGCTCTGTCAAGTCTTCGTCGTCGGTTAGGAACCTGGGTGTGCTCTTTGATACCAACCTTTCTTTTGAAAGCCACGTGTCTAGTATCTGTAAAACTGCATTTTTCCATCTTAAAAATATATCTAAAATACGCCATATGCTCTCATTGGGAAATGCGGAACAATTAGTCCATGCGTTCATGACCTCAAGGCTAGATTATTGTAATGCTCTACTGGGTGGTTGCCCTGCACGCTTAATAAATAAACTACAGCTAGTTCAAAACGCCGCAGCTCGAGTTCTTACCAGAACCAGGAAATATGACCATATTAGCCCGGTTCTGTCAACACTGCATTGGCTCCCTATTAAACATCGTATAAATTTTAAAATATTGTTGATTACCTACAAAGCACTAAATGGTTTAGCTCCGCAGTACTTGAGCGAGCTCTTAACGTATTATAGTCCTTCACGTCCATTGCGATCTCAAAATTCCGGTCAGTTGATAATACCTAGAATATCTAAATCGACTGCAGGCGGTAGATCCTTTTCCTATTTAGCACCAAAACTTTGGAACAGTCTTCCTACCATTGTCCGGGAAGCAGACACACTCTGTCAGTTCAAAGCTAGACTAAAAACACATCTCTTTGACCTAGCATACACATAACGCACTATAGACTTCTATAAATTCAATGTTAGGCTGCATAGATTAGGTCAGCCGGAACTGGGAACACTTCCGTTAAATCTTGATGTACTCGCTACATCATAAGAAGAATGGCATCTACGCTAATATTAGTGTCTTTGTTTATCCCGAGGTTTTCCCGCAGCCTGCCGGATCCAGGCCGTGTCCAGATCTGACGAAGGAGATCCGCCTGGACCCGATGACAATGCAGTGCTGAAGTGTCCACTATCCTCTCCCTATGGAGGATCCCTTTCCCACTCTACAGATAAAGCGTTGTGAATTCCGGCTCGCGTACCCCGAAGTGATAAAATAAAACAAAATTCTGTATCAAAATTTATAGGCAAGAAAAGTAGTTTGTTTAGGCTGGGTTGTATGAATTATAAACCTGCGCACATATTTTAAAAAGCACATAACTATAGAATCAATTCTGAATGAGCATGTGAACGCCGTCAGCGTTAATCACAGGTTCGCGTTTAAAAGTCTGATCATTTCGACGGAGGTGAATCAATCAAAGTTAACTTTAGCTGGAAATAACATTATTCAAGAACCGCTATAATGCCAAAACAATCTGTTACCTTAAATTATATGTTTATCTCTGTAAAGCTGCTTTGAAACAATCCATTGTTAAAAGCGCTATATAAATGAAGATGACTTGACTTGAATAACCTGCCAAAGAAACGATAGAAGGGTTAAATCGATGATTGGTGGTTCGTTCAGGTCATGTCTTTTCAGTGCATATAGAAACTTGTGATCTCACCATCTGACTCCTAAAACTCATTCCTTTCTCACTCTCTTTCTTTCTGCAACTCGTATGAATGTGTGTGTGTGTGTGTGTTAGATATTAGTTTTATGTGTTAGTCTTATAATCAATAAGGTATTGTCTGTGTGTGTTAGATATTAGTTTTATGTGCTAGTCATAGGCTTATAATCAATAAAGTATTGTTTGTATTTGAAAAGAGAAGCATTACTTGTGTTATGTGCTGACGAATTTATTGTCTTGAACTGCGATCTATAAGCTACTTATGCTTTTACCCTTGAATTATTTCTTAATTTAGCTGTTAGCTGGGAATTAGTCTTTCTTGGCCAGGAAGATATTATATTTCCTCGAATTAATAATTGTTTATGCTTTCCGTTCATTAGATGAACTGATAAAATGATCATACTATTGATTCTGCAACAGTAAATTCTGAAAATAATCAAATTATTAATTATTGATCATAATCCGTTATGAATAATAATTAGTTATATTTATACGGGCGTACAAACGCTACAACACATTAGTTAAGATGCACTAACAATGATACTTCTTCTAAAGCTTTTATTAATCTTATGCTGCGTCCCATTTCGTAGTATGTTGAAATGAGTTTTCCAAAGATACCCGGATTATCAACTATTTCCGGGTAATCCGAAATGCAGATCCGTGCACAACTACTGTAGAACTACAAACAGGAATAAAAACTACAAACATGGCGGATGTATGAGACCAACGGCTTAGTAAAAATATTTGTTTAATGTTATCCACATTATATTTCATCTGCAGCAGCTTTTATAAAGGTACGTTTGGTCATTAACTCTTAAATGCATGATTATGCAAACACGAGGAGAGTTACCTGTATGAAAATCCCACACGCCTCTACATTCCTCTCAGATACGTTTGGAAATTAAATGAAATTGAATGTGGATGATTTTGTGACATGATGATTGACAGGGCAATTTAAACGGTGTGAGGATGACCGTATCTAACCGTCAGAGCGCCCCTATTCTGCTACACACTCAAAAGTATGTACTTTATCTTCACAAAAACAGTGCATACTTTTAGGGCATACTATAATTAGGCGAACTGGAACACAGCTTTATGTTGAATGCTTGATTCTGATTGGTTGACGAACATTAAGGTGTGCAATTATTTTCCAGTAAATTAACACCTAAAGTAGTTCCAGGCAGGTTTTGACCACATTACAGTTCCATATCACTTCGCCAAATGATTTCAGTGATTTCAAAGGTCCTTACAGCCGACAACAGCAGAAGAACCAAAACCCACAACGACACTGACAGAGCAAATAAACATAACAAACAATAGAAAAAAAATCTCTGCTTCACATCATAACCACATTACCACCTCGGGTGTGCATTTTCTAATAATTCAACGCCCCGGAGTCAATTATTCCTTACTTAAATTTTAATTTCAACATTTACTAATGGACTGTAAAAAATGATTTTTCAAAGTTGTGATTAATTGTCTTTCTACTTCAATTCCATTTTCATTTGTTACTTGTTGTTTCTCTGTAATGATTTGTAACAAATTCTGAGTGAAAGAAGTTAATCGGCTATTATTAAAGTATCTGTTATTATTATTATTAAATGGACCTGAGCTCAACGTGAACTAACAATGAACAGTTGAATATGATTAGTTAATGCATTAACTAATGGGACCTTAACATAAGTGTTACCAATCGAACCTGTATCACCAAGAATTAAACTTCAGCATAAAATAGGTGTAAAAAAAACCCTATAATTCCCTAGCAACCATCTGCATTTCTCGCATTATGAATTCAAGCAACAGTGCATGAATTTTGCACTCATATGCTGCAAAAATCCTTCCATAAATTGAAAGTATACAGTTAACCTTCTCAATTTACAGTTTCTACATCATATTCCTTATGAATTAGTGCATGAGGCGACTTTTTCCTCATCAAAATGAGCTTGTTTTTATGACTGCACTAAAGTTTTTCAACCTGAATGGATTCCAAATGCAGATATCCAGTCCCTGATGGAAAAGACAATAAAGCAATAAAGCAATAAAGCACGTGCTAAATATAAGAGCTGAGAACACCTTGGGGACAGACGTCTGGGGCTGAGATTGTGCTGAAAGCAAACACACACGAGACTTGGCATTCTCACGCCGAGCAGGATTTTTCCTGACACGACTCTGTTTTGCTTTTAGAGGCATTCCTCAACAAAGCAGCAGAAGCGTTTGTCATTCTCTACGGATGATACGATAGAAGGAAAAGGAGGATAACAGATAACAGACACGCAGGAGGATGTTGAGAAGTCACTCTCGCCTCTCTCGCACAACACTCAAACTTCTGAAAAATATGTTGAAACCAGCAAAACATTTAAATGTAGCAATTTTTCAAAATCAAGCAAACTAATTCCTGCCAGCTCCATATATGCAACTCTAGCATAAATATTGTGCTGCTAAAATATTAATGGATTTAAAAACTAGACAGAAACAAGTGCAGCTTTGCTCAAACCAAAACCATTTTATTTTACGCAGTCTTTTACATTAAATCTTACATCAAAATCTCGTATTACATGTTTCTAGCTCAAGTGTTGTCAGCTAAGAATCAAGTAGAATTTAATGATGAATATAACTCGATTCTAATTCCACTTCATTTCATTTTGTTTCGTTTTTTTAAGAAAGGAAACAATGCTGAGGTTAAGGGCTTGATTCACAGTAAATACTGTAAGTTTACTGTAAATCCTGTAAATTCTATTATTTTATCGGTAGCACTTTACAATGAGGTTTCATTAGTTAACTACATTAGCTAACATGAACAATACTTCTAAAGTAGTTATTTTACGTTAAACCTGTTGTCAAATAATTGATAAGGTTTAGGGAAATCCAGCTGTTTTCGGCACAAATGACTGATGTTTTGTTGGAACCGTATAAAGCTCTGTTTTGTTCCCTGTTTGTTGTGAAGTGTGAGAGACTGAAACGCCCCTCAGGTGAACATCTCAGATCCGTAATCCCAGAGCTCTGTAATTGAGTGCTTTCAGCGTGAAGCGCTTCGGTCAACAAGAAACCATCTGCCAAGAACAGGAATGCAAATGTGGATGAATCGGAAGACGAGTTTGACCGATTACATGGCAGACATACAAACCATTACTAATGACTCCTGATTCCACATGCCACCTCAGGAAATCTCGGATGAATAAGACTCTATTTTTAATAATCTCCAGTCTCAGACAGCAGTGATGTATGCATGAAGATGACTTCTGTGATATTGTGGCCTAATGAATAAAGCAGCAGCTCGTGGAGCAGAGGATTGTGGGTAGCTATAACCGTCATTGTTCCTTGAACCGAACACCAGGGAGACTCAGGCCCTGTTTACACCTGGTGTTAAGATGTGTTTCGGTCGATCGGATCACAAGTAGATGAGGGAGACATATTCCCATTTACACCTGGTGTTTTAATCCATCTCTTTTGTCCACTTTCATCCACTTCTGTCCTGATTTCTTCGAGGGGAGGGTCTATGGGCAGGTGAATGAATGTTTTTTCAGATCTTTCAATCTAATGGACGAAATAAGCTCATGCAATTTACATATGAACATGACCAGAGATGATGGAGGAACCAGCGCCGCCGCTCCCACCACGCGCATCACGCGCTGTGCGTAGGGCACCAAGTGCTGAGGGGGCACCAAAAATAGCCTAATGAAAAATCAATCATCAAACTTCTTGTTATAATATTAATCAGATTCAGCGCGTTCTTCATCTTTCATCTTTAATCCGCAGTGGCGCCGAGCAGAGAGCACGTCAGAAACAGAGGACAGGGTGTGTGTGTGTGTGTGTGTGTTCTGAGCCTCATTGGCCTGTCACTGCTCGTCAATGTCAGAATATTTGAGATGACCAATCAAATCAAAGTAGGCGGGCTTTATGTTCACAGACGCTGAGCGCGAATTTTAACAGTGCAACTCGACGCTTCAGTGTACGGTCAAGTGCGAGATAAGATGTAAGTAGCTAAACTTAACTTTATATATTTGACAGGTTTTTCTTAGGTCATAAATGTTAAACGAATGACAAAAAATAATTAGGCAAACTAATATAGTTTTGTCTAATTTCGCCAAAATAGGCCTATGTAACATGTAGCCTAGTGTAATAGTTTAGGCTACTGTCATTGTGAGGGGACAAGAAACATGAACAAAGCCGTTTTCATTATGTTAGGCACAGGATTAATAATGAATGTGTACATATTGAGAATAAAATACAAATTGTAGCCTTTAGTAAATTAAAAAAATCCAACTTTAGGAGGGGAAGAGACAGGGCAAGATAAAAACAAAGAGAAAAAGAGTGTGATGCTGATGAGGAGAGAAAAATAATCAGTTGCCCACTGACATGGTTTTAAAGCTGTTGCTATCGAATTTTTTTTTTTTTTTTTTGCCTTCACAACATCTTAAAATGCACATCTGTAGTTCAGAGAAATTCAAAATTTACTCGGGGAAACCCCGAACCCGCTAGCTAACCTTCGGGACCATAGTGATTATAAAACCATGCCATTGCATAGTAATGAAACTAGTAAGCATACGTCCCTAAACTAAAGTGTTACTTTTTAATTTGTAAAAAATACAATTTTATCATACCCCCTAAATGAAAATCCTAAATGAAAATGTTTTTTTTTTTTTTTAGGGGGGGGGGGGGGGGGGGGGGGGGGGGGATCATAAAGGAATTATGCTTAGGGCACCAAAATGGCTAGCAGCGGCACTGGGAGGAACACACGGAGATCATCAGCTTTAGTTTCTGCACTGACAGCCACAAGACCAGCCGAACGCTGTGAGTGTATGTTAGACATCAGGAATGGAGAGAGAACATTGTGTTTGGTACGTTTTTCATCTTCAAACCAAACTTGGGTCTTCAGACGACATTTTAAATCCCGTCTGTCTAGAGCTCTTCCCATAATGTTCACGCATTAGGTCACTAAGAGGAGAGTAGACAGTGTTTTGTGGTTGTTTGAACACATTCGACCACATGAGTGTGGGGATATTCAAATTAATTAACCAATCATACCATTGATCAGCTCTACCAAACTTGGATGTCTTTTTTTTTCCAGTAATAAACAAACATTGTTAAGTTGTTTTGATTGATACTGTGAAGCAGCTTTGATACAATCTGTATTGTGAAAAGCGCTATATAAATATATTTGACTTGACTTGACTTGACTTGTTTACACTACGAAAGCAATCCAGTCGAATGTGTTTTTGACTCTCTCTGGAAGTGGTCAGAAGTGGACAAGCTCAAACCGTTTTAGATCCCTGTATTTAGCGCCGTCCGCTTGTGATCTGATCGACCAAAACGCTTCTTAATACCAGGTGTGAACAGAGCCTCAGTCTCAGTCTCTTAATGTGTGCTGTAGTAACATTATGTGAAAATTATGGAAATACATTTAAGCATGAGTTTTGAGGAGGTAAGAGAGACCAAAAAGTGATTGGAAATGGATTTGGTTCATGACCTTTTCATTCATGCATTGTGTTTTGCTAATTGTTAGTTGTCATATTATTATTCTTAAAGGAATTGTTCTCCAAGAAATATTACCCCCTAAACCTGTACACTCTATGAAGAAAGGGTTCTTATGGAATTAAAGGGTTCTTTCAGCCGCTTCATATTTAAAACCTTTTAGTGGTTGCCATCAAATTTTGTGGATTTAGCTTCAATTAATTTAGTTAGATTTTAAATAGTTTTTTTTTTATGAATTAAACAGCTTGTAAACATACTTTATAACTGGAATACTTTTATTAAACTTGAAAGCAATAACTTAAGACATTTCTCCTTATATTAAATAGAATCTTTTTGACAAAAAAAAGTTTTTTTTTTTAAATGTAGTCAATAACCCAGAGTTCTATTTCGAACCCCATTTAAACTTTTTTCCGTGACTGACCTTATATGGAACGGATGCATTTTGGAAAATATCTTGATTCATATAGTGCTCAAGATGTATGAGATTACACACACAAAAACATTTATATTTGGCTGATGGTGTTTGTGAAGCTGCATGGAAACACCTAACATCTGTTCTGTGATGATTTCCTTCAGACTGATATTTTGCTCTTTTTTAGTATTTGCAAATGCAGTGCTTAAATGCGACAAAACGACTAACTAAATGAAATGAGTTGAAGAGGGAGAGCTGAAGGGGAAGCCAGAGAATCATTTCTTCTTCTTTTTCTCCCTTTATGATACAGCATCACGAATCGTTGATGCACACTCATCCTTCAAATGGATGTTTCCTGAAAAGCAGATGAAAATGTTCATGTGGCTTTGTTCAACTTTTAGAAAATATTAAAAGGGGTCACATAAATCAAGCTTTCATTGACCTCTTGAGATAAAAGAGTCTGAAACCCATCTGTTACTCTGGACGTCTGGTTTAGAGCGGCATGAAGGCTAGTAAACCATGACAGAAGTTACATTTTCAATGAACTATCCTTTAATGCTCTGAATCTTTTGATGTGTTTCTGTGTGTTTATTCGAGAGAGAGAGGGGAGACAGATGGAGACGCACAAACACTTATTGATCTCATCAGAGGGGCTGCTGGGAAAATCAGTCCGTTCAAGTGTCCTCAATAATGTGACTCTTCTCTTTGTCTTTCTCTCATTCTCTAGACGGCAGATTTGTCATTTTTGGAGCTGCAGAAGTGCTAGACAGGTGACAGAAGGGTAAAATTATAAAACAGGAATTTATCATATCAACGTCATTCGAATCCCAACACAAGGAGCCGGGATATAACACACACCAGTGAGCTTTCATCAGATGAGTAGTGTTTGTTTGATTGATTGACCGTCTTTTATTGATAATCAGTCATATATAATGGTGAATCTCATGAAACCTGTCAAGAACATGTGCAGGTCATATTTCACCCACAAAATAATGAAAAAGATTGTTGCTAAAGAAAACGGAGCCTATTTGAGAAGCATTTTTTTGTATTGTAAAATTATTTTTATGACAATTATTATGTATTTATGAAAGTATTTATACACGATGTTCGTATTTGTTCGATTGCACATATGCGTTACCTGGCCCAAAAAAAGAGAAAAGTCACTTTTTGAGTCTATGACTGGATCATTATTGCAGTGATTATTATGTTTCTATAATGTTATATGTTTTGCATCAGTTCTTCTAACCCTAATTGATGGAGTGTGTAGCTTTTCATTTCTTAAACAACCATGTATGAAGAACATCATGGCCATATTCCAGGAGGACAGTGTCAAGATTCATCAGACTCAGATTGTGAAAGAATGGTTGTGAGAGAGAATGAAGAATAATTCTCACACATGAATCGGCTCCTCTGAGTCCAGAGCTTAAACTCATTGAGAGTCTTTGTGATGTTCTGGAGGAGACTTTACAGAGAGCTGGACTCTTGCATTGACAATACAAGATCTGGACCAAAAACTGATGCACCTCTTGATGGAAAAAACATCACAATATGTATTTCCATTCAATGAATCATTGAATAATTGTGTCTTCCGACATGGTTGTTTAAGAAATGAAAAGCCACACTGCATCAATTAGGGTTAGAAGAACTGTTGCCAAACATATGACATGATAGAAACATAATAATCACTGCAATAATGATCCAATCATAGTCTCTTAAGCATTTGCCTATTTAAATCCAAACAGTGACTTTTTTTTATTTTTTAGTTTTTTTTTGTTGGCCGGGCAGTGTATATTGTGTTTTGGACAGCGCCTAATGAGAATCACCAATGGGAATGAAAATAATAATAACACTGGTAATGAGAATGACACTTTTTTCATTACAATAATGAGAATTTGGGAGGAAATGTGCCTTGTTTTTGTGTAAAATAATGTAACAGTGTAAAAATCCTGATGACATTTAAATAGTCTGTATTTCGAGGTGAAATGTGACCTGGATGTAAGAAACACACACACACACACACACACTCGCGCACACAGAGGATGATGTTGCTGCACAGTCATTTATATCCAGGATGAGAGTGGCTGAAATGTTCTCGGTGACTCATTGATAAATTGGCACACAGTGATGGCTGCTGATCGCCAGCGCAGGAAACAAACACCTTTCCTTTTCCCATTGCAAACGGTCTCAAAGCTTCAGGTACGAAATGACTCAGGTGGAACAGTGCTGTGATAAATACTGCCTCCATTTGAGAGAATGAAGCATTGCTCAAACGCTTCAGTGTGGAGCTGATGTACAGAAGGAGAAGGATCTGCTGTTTTGCTCTTCTCATATCACCTATAAAAGCCACATACGTCTTTTTGAGCACTTATTTTCTCTCATACTGGCGGTTTCCTGTCAACAAAAACTAATGAGAAATAATAATATTGATGGTGAAGTGTGTCATTTTGGGGCCGCTAGTATCATCAAAAGGAATAGCAAAAGTAAAGACTGCTTCTAAATAGGTTGTGGGGTGTTTTTATACTACGGTGAAAGTGACTCTTACTGATGTGAGCATTACGGAAGTGCATGTGCTCTGTGCATTGGAATTATTTTATATTGTTTTCTTTTTAATAATTTAAAGTTCTCTTAAGTGAGAAACTTTGCAAGTGTGCAAGTGTTTCTGTGAGTACATGTTTCTCTAAGGACATTTTTTATTTAAAGAAAGTAAAAACAGCAAGACGGAAAAGTTTGTGTGGTAAATACAGGGGAAAGAACTGCTTCTTTCCTTTGTGCCATTAAAAAAAAAAACTAAGTGCAAGAAAAAAATCCATGCCAGCATATTCCATTCTTATATCCCAAACCTTTTTCTTTCTGCAAACTTTAGATGACAGGCGGTTTAGTTGAAACGTGCGCTGTTTCCATATCTGGCAGAATTCCTCCTCGTATCAAGGTACAATTTAAAGAGATGAAATCCCTGAGGTCCACTGTCAGGACAGCAGCAGGGGGACATTTCCCAGCATGCACTGCACAATAACGCTCCCTACCTGCCAGTGTCAATGTTGAGTGACAGTATCTCATCAGGGGTGGGAAATGTGTTTTTAACAGGTGCATTCATTCATCCTGCGGTGAGGAGAGGAAAGAAGATCCTGAAAACAACACAGCGGGTGGGCGGATGAGAGGAGGGATACAGCTGTGTCCTCTTTCCACAGAGCAGTAGCATCTTATCATACGCTATCATGTGAAAAAGAGTTGAGCTGTATAATGTCACTGTCTGCTGTGACTTCTAATATAATGTCCTTGTGTTTTAGGAGGTTTGCTTGCGAAACCAGTCCATTTGATGCTTGAGTGTTTCTTGATGTTTTTGTTTCTGATGGCTACTTCCAGCATGATAACGCTCCATGTCACAAAGCTCAAATCATCTCAAACTGGTTTCTTGATCATCCGTGTGATTCTCTCAAACTCAAACGGCTCCACAGTCTCCAGATCTCAATCTAATAGATCAGCTTTGGGATGTGGAGGAACGAGAGATTCATATCATGGACGTTCAGATCCGACAAATCTGTAGCCAAATCATGACAATATGGAGCAAAATCTCTGAGGAATGTTTCCAGCACCAGGCAAATGATATTTGTTAATTCATTGCATGATATAATTAGTCTCATTTGCCATGAAAGGAGGCTTGTTTACACAAAAAATGATCACAATTAGTTGAAATACTCATGCAGCTCTGTTGCATTTAGCTCTTGCTCTAGCTGACTGTTTAGACGCTGACGTACGGCAATGTGTTTTGACTTCTGCTCTGATAAAAGTGAAGGTCACTGGCTGACACAGCATAGGCCTCGTCCACGGATACGCTCTAGACTTCCTCCAGTGATTAACGGCTGCTAAAACACCAGGCCGGACACAGTTAATGTCACCGGATTATCGCACCCGTCCCGCCGAACGAAGCTCGCAGATGCCGTAAATCTCCTGTCACGATGTCCTTTCCATTAGTCGTATTTCATCACTCACTTAAGGTGAGAACTTTCACTTTTTTACTCTCGAGCAGCAGTTGTAAATCTGGACTGGAGAAAGGGAAGAATAGAGACTCTGGCTTATTGATTCTCTAATGGTCCATTATCATAGCTGTGAAATGTCATTGTGTTTCCAATAGTAGCTTTAATTACTGGGTATGATAACATGATCTGGAGGTGCAGCGGAAATTATGTCTCACTAGAGTTGCATTTATTTGTTGTAGTTTATGTGCATCTTTCAATCTTTCAAAATTAGTTTATTAGTTCTGTTCAGTAAGGTCTGTAAAATATTTTTGCATTTTCTAACATTATCATATTCTTCCGCCTTCTGATATTTCCAGGCCTAAAAAAAACATCTAGAAAGCCATGTTTAGAACATGATATCTTGAGAATTATGATCACTGGCCTCATAAGAATTGGTAGAAACATAGACAAACATGTTTACTTCAAGTCCAAATGGTTCGGATTCTCCTCAGGTTACCAATATTTTCAGAACTGGCCTCTAAAGTTGGAAAAAAGTGAAAATTTCTATATTGGGACTTTAATCATGGCCATAAAAAGACTAAGGATACTACAATATCTGTTTTTATTTGAAATAATATAGGCTTTAATTGACTATGTCAGTCTGTCAGGTGTCTGTTATGTTTAGAATATGAAATGTTAACATATTAGTCAGATAGGATAAAATATTTTACCCATTTTGAGGCCCTCGTTTGACAGTGATGATTATAGCATGGGGGTAGGTTTATATGTGCATTATATGTGTTATCATTCACAGAAAACACAGGGAACAATCTGTGGGGAAAAAAACTAAATCAGTGCAGCTAATCTGACATGGACTGACTGGCCCATTTAAAATAAGTGTTTTCTATGTGAGTATATTGTAAAATGTAATTTATTCCTTTGATCAAAGCAGAATTTTCAGCATCATTACTCCAGTCTTCAGTGTCACATGATCCTTCAGAAATCACTCTAATATGATGATTTGCTGCTCAAGAAATATTTCTTATTATTATTAATGTGGAAATGCTTCATATTTTTGTGGAAACCGTGGTAAGATAGAAAGTTCAAAAGAACAGCATTTATGTGAAATAGAAATCGTTTCTAACATTTTAAATGTCTTTGCTGTCACTTTTGGCCAATTTCATGCATCCTCACTGAATAAATATATTAATTTCTTAAACAAAATATATCATGTGCTATATACCATAAATCATATGATAGCTTCCATAGTAAACAATCCACGTCCTATTAATAATTATAGCTCACTTTCAGCTTTGAATATTTTCAGTGAAAGGTGTATGATTGCTCCATAATGTGGACCCTTCTTCATGCAATTAAATCATGTTATTTATCATAAGTAGACATGGAGTCCATTAGCGCATGTTTTGGACTGAAAGAATCATGCCTCATACGCATATTAATGTAATGCAAAACCATGTTGACAAGCATCCATATATCATGTCTGCTGTAATACAGCCCCATGATTGGCATGTTTAATATGTGCTTTAATCCATATTAACTCATTAAATGTAATGCAAATGAAGATATCAGTGCTGTGGACTGAAATATTAATAACAGTACGACGCATACTGTGCAAGTATATTGTGTCCATGAGTAAATAAATGATGCCCTACACCTTTCCACGGGCTTCTGAAGTGAATTTGAACCATCTGTGACTGCTGCAAATGTCACACACACACACTCGACTAGCTGCGAGCGCACCGAGGAGCACAGGATATGGCAACGTTTATGATGTTTGTGACTCTGTAACCCGTGACACAACTTAACAACTAAACCAGTGAAATGTGAAATTAGCCTGTTTGTGTGTCAGTCGAGGGAACAGAGGAGGAAAAGTCACCCGTGAGATCTGTAAAAACACTTTCGCATAGATAGCAATGAGAATAAATGGATAGCAAACTTGGACTTTTTAAGAATCCTGACACTTCTTTATCACAACTATCATTATTTGATTTTATTGCTGTAACACTGAAGTTCTTTGCAAGCTATCTTTGGTCGCAAGAGAACCTCTCTCACTGTACGACGTAGGACCAGCGTTCAGGAGCCACGACCACAGAAATCACCACGAATGGTCGTCTTTCATCTGGGACAGCCCGAATTTGTACAATGTGTACAGGGCATTAGTCTCTTTCTTTCGGCTCTGTTGAGCTCAGCATCTTGGGTAATCCTGCAGAGAGTTCATCCACCGTCAGCCCTTCTATAATGCTGCACATACAGAGATGGAGTTGGTGAGAAGCAACATTTACTGTGAACCCCCCCCCCCCCCCCCCCCCCCCCCATTCAGATATATAGGCTGAATTTACATTACATCAGGTCTCAAACTCAACTTAACTGGGGGCCGCTGGAGGTAGAGTCTGGGTCAGGCTGGGCCGCATCAAATATTCCACACACACACAAAAAAATAGTATTCAAGTATTCCAAAAAAGGAGCACAACTGATCCAATCTTCTTAATCTTTATTATTAACGTTTCTTCTGAACTGTTCCTCTGAATTTGAACATTCCTTTCTGTACATGTGTAGGGTGCTGCCCCTTTAAGAACGGGGTTCCGGTGGGCTCGTGATCGTGCATGTGAAAAAAAAAAAAAACTGAACTGAACCAAGTGAAGTGAGAAAGCACTGTTAATGCTAATTTGCAGACGTTCTAATGTTCTATGACAATTCAGACAAAAATATAATTTAAAACTATATTCCCAGCGTGGTGAGTAACATTTTTTGTTGTTTATAAGTATATTGATAGATCTATATAGATCGCTAAGCCTATTTGCGATTAGCGCCTAAACTGCTAATGCTATTCATTTGTTTATTATGTTTGGTTAGCCATACTGTTTAAATTGTGTATTGAAATGTTTGTGCAATATGTGTTGCACTTGTTTGTTGGACAGGGTTTAATACATGTTTGTAATACAGCGACTGGTTTAGATATTGTCAGTTGTATCACATAGGCTATGTGATAATGTTTCATGCTAATATGTGATATTTGCTTGTAGGGGATATCTTTGCATATATATTTATAAGCATATACTTTAATGTATATTATCTAAAGCTGATGATAATGTCTGGAGTAATGTATTTGGTGATGTAAACATTACTGGATACTAATTGTAAATTGTTTTTGTGTTTACAGTTTGACCGCATACAAATGTGCACATAAATATTCCAAACTACAACTAAATGACAACAAAACTTAATGTGTACATTGTGAGTTCTGCACAAGAGGAATAAAAGAAAAAACAAACAAGATCCAAGTTAATGTTATCATTTTATGGGTAACAACATGATTGGTTCTTCATGAGCTGTCCTTCTGACAGTTGAAGTTCATTTTACAAACATTCTTTGTCTTTTCCTTATAACACATCTTTGTGATTCTTATATTTGCTCATGTCCTTTTTATTTTCAATATGACATTGAATGTGTTTTTGGAAGGCACATTTCCTTTTATTATACTTAGAAAAACAATTATTGCTTTTGAAATACAAATATTTGCAGTCTTGTCTGCCCGTCTTATTGAATTCTTTCTACACATGTATAGTGCCTCAGGCAAATTACTGACTTTGCACAAATCAAAGCAAACCTTATCAACCTGTTGGACACATATTACAAGCTCAAAATGATTATTCTCACATTGTTTTAGAGCAGGGGTCTCCAACACGTCGCTTGGTGGAAGCTCGCCAAGGGCCTGTTCACATATTGCGCTCACATATTTTGCGCGCTCAAGTTCGTTATTTCAAATGTAGGCGCGCGGGCGGCAATCGCGCTCATAATTGAAGCGACGCGATAATTTTTTCCAGGCGCAGTATGTTTGTACTTCGCGGTTGTCTATGACAACTATTGACAACAAACCCACCGTAAGCTGTCACGAGACTATCTATGGTAGCCCATAAGGGATAAAAATAAAAATAAAACGCGGCACACGCAACGACGGGCCGCACTAACATTAAACTTTAATGTCAAGTAGGGGGCCACCACAAAATATCACCCCGCGAGTTTGAGACCTCTGCATTACATGGTTCAAGTGACCCAATTCCGATTTTTTCCTCCCATATGGCAAAGCGGGGAAAAGACCTACGAACATGTAAGCAGGAAAAAAAGAACATGGATTCCGATAATCTCCGATGGGTTTCAGGCCTTGTGTAAATAAATCTGATATGAATCGGATACGTGCATTTGCACCTATTGGAAATTACCCAGTCAATGCGAGTCTTACGTCATTGAAAAAGCGATCGTGGCGAATGACGTCAACTCAGGTGGACACCAACTGTGATCACACGACTCTTTTCAATGGCGCAATGAAGAACGAAGGCTCAACGCAATGTTTTGCTGATCTTTAAAGATGGTGCGGAAAGCAAAAGCTTGTATCATTGCAAATCATGCCATTTTTAAATCACGGCCTAAGTTTTTCCAGGTCAGTACGTCTAACTCGGGTTGTTTCGCCAAGTGTATAGTGTAAATGCAGATATGCCGCAGATATCGGATATGGGTCTCTTTTAAAAGAAGATGTTTGCTGGTCGCCTAAATAAATTGATATACTGTACGTAGTCAACAAAACGGAATTGGGCATCTGACCTGCAGTGTAAATGCGGCCTTATTAACCGTGGCATTTGACTTCATAATCTATATTTATGAAGTTTTATCTAAATTTATGAAGTTTTATACCTAAAACTATATTTTAAGTAAGTTTTATTTTCGATTAAATGTGCAGCCACATTCATGTATTTTACTTTGTTTCATTCCATTTAAAGTCCAGTGTTTCCCCTACAATGTATTTAGCAGCGGCGCAGCGCCGCCACTGGATTTTCAGCGCCGCTGCAAAATCTTCACATGATCAGTAATATCACGACACGACATCCACTTACACACCTAAGAACACTTGATACGTGGCGTGCGCCGGTGCTGCTAATGCGGTGGCTCTGAATCCACTTGTTGACAAGAAAGGAGGAAAGAGCCACATATGGAAATATTTTCGATTAGGCTAATGTCACGTTGCCATGAGGGGCCGTTCACATAGGGCGTTTTTCTGCGCGTGCAAATTCGTTATTTCAAGTGTAGGCGCGCGGGAAGCACGCTCGTTTCTCCAGGCCGCCTCTATTCATGGTTGCATAGCAACGACAGACGCCACGGGAGAGAGCAAGCGCTTTTAGAAAGGAGAAAGCGGCGCTCTCCATGAGGACGAGGAAGTAGCAGCAAAGAATTAATTGATTTCTAGCCCTTGCATTAGTTTTACTACTAGATATATTTATGGAGATGAGAAATAAAAAGCCTCCCTGTACAGCTATGATCAGCTGTTCGGCCGAGCTGTCGATGTTGTTACGGAAAGGCCGAAGCTGATCTGTTGGTTTTTGTCACATGGCGTGTTGAGATGAGATGTTACGATGTTTTCATCTCGCCACGCGCGCCTACAATTGAAATAACGCATTTGCGCGCAAAAAACGCGATATGTGAACGGCCCCTAAAGTGGACTCGGGTGCGGTTGTATCCGGGTAGTTTTACGAGCAGGAGTACATGAGCACAGTCTCGGACCGACACCCGAGTGCTGTTATTAGTCCGCCAGAAAAGCAGATCTAGGCTTATTCTTGGCTGGATAACTCTTTTAAAAAGTCTTTTAAAATGAAATACGAACACAGTTTTGGATTAAATAAAGGTACAGTCAAGTCAAATAAAACACTTGATTGTTCATGTTTGTTCACTTCATTCATTGTGCATTAAATAATGTTAACTTAAAACTTTTGATTTTAAAAATGTTAAAATTAAGTGCTCACAGATTGGGTGTGGCCTAAAATTTTCAATAAATTCTAAATAATCTTTTTCTGGGTTGTGCCATTTCATTTTTCCCCTATCAATATCTACCTTATAGCTGAAAATGAACACAAAACAAAAACGTGAAAAATCCTGTCTAAAATTATAAAATGAAGGTTTCTGTTTGTGACCAGTTCAAGGTGCGTGCTGCAATAATCACCTTGAATCTGTTGATGGTATGTCGTAATTGTATGTCTCAAAATGTCAATTTGTATCCACAAAACTTGCCAGAAGTCAGAAGTCATGGTTTACGGGTTTATTTAAAAAAAAAGTTAAAATAACTTTTTATTATTCAGATTTTAGAACTACAAAGTGAACAGTTTTAGTCACTGTCATTTTATCGACCATGGAGGAAGAACAATTAATTTCCCAGAATGCTTGGAAACATTCAACAAACAGCCAAGACGTTTCTGTTTCTGCTCATTTTGTTGTGTAATGAAATTCTTCTGTTGCATTTCAATTGAGAAAATTCATCTTCCTGTCATGCATTTAAAGTTCCTGTCCTGTGGGAGTGTGTCCAATTCAATTCAAATTCACACTTGTGTATTTCAGAGGTGCCATGGCTTAAATATTCAGTTTTCTTCTATGACCCATCTGATGTTCACCCTTTTCTCTTCATTTTGTTGTACTAGTGCTAAAAGGCTGTCTTTGAAGTGAAAGAAAGAAAAGAATATGAAATAAAAAGAATATGAAATCACCCAGTGATGTCCAAACTCATATGACCTTCCCAGGAGGAACGTGATGGCAGCGTTTGATTCTCTCTGCTGAGGTCTTCATAAGATTCTTCATGGTGAGACCTTTCAACTCTCTGAATAAGCTCACACTCTCCACATGGCTGCGGAAGTTATTGGGACTTCAAAAGGTCAAATATAACATTTGAAAACTTAAGTGGTGCCTCATGTATAGAGAACAAACCCAAACTAAAACACTGCAAACAGATGGAGCATTGGCATTTGAGCCTCAAAAGTTCAATATGATCAGATTGTAATGTTTTATTAGGTGTTCAAGCACGAAGTGCTGAAAACCTATTGTAATTGTACTGATTTTTATTATTATTATTATTAGGTGTTCAAGCACGAAGTGCTGAAAACCTATTGTATTTGTACTGATTTTTATTATTAGGGGTTCAAGCACGAAGTGCTGAAACCCTATTGTAATTGTAAGGATTTTTATTATTATTATTATTATTCTCCCCTAAAACGCATCGTGCAGCCCAAACCGTAAGTGCTGGAGCTCTGAAACTTTGTCAGATGGTAGTACAAAAATCGAGGAGAGGTTATCAAAGTATGAGCCCGATTGGCCAATAGGTGGCGCTATAGCGCAAAAAACAAAAAAATGGCACTGTTTTCCTTAAATCTCAATAACCCTTTGTCCCAGCATCAAGTGTCTTATATCATTGGAATCCTTGGCTCAAGCCGAACAAAAAAGGCCTCAAGGATTTCATTTCCGGTATGCAAATTTTTCCGCCATTTTGAAATTTGTTAAAAATCTACTTTTGCGAACTAGTCCCTGGTTTTTTGCACAATCGGAACCAAACCAGTGCAGAAATGTTCTCTGGAGTCTGAATATCAATAATTATCGAAAAAAAGTTGAAATTTCGATTCACTGTCACTAAGGGGCGTCAAAAAGTTTGCAGGAGGCGGAGCCTATTTTACTAAAATGGCTATAACTCGTGAACGAAATGAGATATTTTTACCAAACTCGGTACACATATGTATGAGCTCAATTTGAGGTCACGATAAAAAAATAGCGACAATCGAACTCAAGGTGGCGCTATAACATTAAAAAAACATAAAAGGGGGTGTGGCCACCTGACCGTTAGTCCAATTGACTTGAAATTTGGTATGCAGTGTCTTGGAACAAGGCCCCATGTATGTGTAAAAGGATATTGGCGTATCTCAAAAAACATGGCCGCCATTGGCCAATGAAGTTTGAGCACCTATGAGATGAGGTTAACGAAGGCTGATCGGAACGAAACTCGATGGGCATGTTCGACTCATGGCCCAAGAGGTCTGTAAAAGTTTTGAAAGAAATCGGCCACTAGTTGGCGCTAACGAGTTCTACGGCTCTGTAATCACGTGGTGTTGCACACATCCCCAAAATATGCATATCAATTGATAGATCTCCTCATGCTAAACAACTTTGCCTCTAGAACCATTGCTGTCAATCAAACCGTTCATTAAATATTCACGAAAATGTTAAAAACCTACTTTTGCGAACTAGTCCTAGGTTTTTCGCCCGATCGGAACCAGACTAATCTAGGACAATTCTCTGGACTCTCTGGATTAATAATTATCAAAAAAAAGTTGAACTTTGCCCTTTGGTTCACTATAACAGGGTCATTTAGAAAATGGGCGAGGCAAAATACACTTAAAAGCCTATAAATCATAAATAAAAACTCAGAACTTTACAAAAATTGGTGAGCATATGTGACATAACATCATTAACAAGCATGCAAAGTTTCATGGAGATCGGACAATAGCTGGCGCTATAACTGTTAAAAATCTTAAAAACCATGTATTCCCTATGGTAAATTGGCAGTATTGACTGTAAATGGTTTGTTCCATCTAAGATCATATAAATTTCATATAATAACGTTCAAAACTAGTGCAGTACAATTCTCTGGACTCTCTAGAGCAATAATTATCAGAAAAGGTTGAACTTCTGCATTTTGATGGCTATAGTTGGGTCACTTCAATGTGTAGCCTTGATTGAGCGTCCCCGAAAGCCTATATCTCTTCAATGAATGCTCAGATGTTATTAAAAACAAGTCTGAACATGTGGGCCATGAATCTAAATAATCTTGAAAATTTTCGGACAGATTGGACAAAATATGCCTGTAAAACAGTTAAAAAGGTGAACATTATATGAACATAATGGCCTATTAAGCCAATAAGTGGTATTTTACTGCCCCCTGCTGTTTAAAAAAAGTCATTTTGTCACACTACTCAACTATAATTAATATTTAGACTTTATAAATTCACTATTTTAATAATTACAAAAACATTTAGTCAAAAATCATCTATTGAAGTGACAATTGAGTCACATTGGATCCTGAAGTTCCAAATGTCTCTATCTACAACAGAATGAGTGTGTGTAGATTAAATGATATGAAAAACATGGCATATTGTATAAGTAGGCTGTAATAGCACTGTTGTCCACTAGATGGAGCAGCAGCATTACACATTTCTAATCTTTTTATCAGCTTTCAGCATTGGCTAGAAACATGGTAAATCATAGTAAAAAAGGTAAATCATGCTAGAATCCTGGTAAATTATTCTAGAATGTGCTATATCATGGTAAATCATCCTATAACATGGTATATCGAGGTAAACTATGGAAAATCATACTGGAACATGGTAAATCATACTGGAACATGGTAAATCATGAAAAATCACACTGAAATGTAGTATATCATGGTAAATCATGCTTGCTACATAAAACTTAATGTCTTTTGATGCTTTTGTGCTTAACGGCCTTAAAAGGCCTTAACTGCTTGAACCCCGATAAATGCTGCTTGCAGCTTTAATTATTATTATTATTATTATTTTCCCCTAAAACGCATCGTGCAGCCCAAACCGTAAGGGCTGGAGCTCTGAAACTTTGTCAAATGGTAGTACAAAAATCGAGGAGAGGTTATCAAAGTATGACCCCAATTGGCCCATAGGTGGCGCTATAGCAATCAATTGCGCGTAACTGCTCATAACTCCTAAACCGTAAGGCGTAGCCTCAAGTGTCTTATATCATTGGAAAGCTGGACTCTTGACTTAAAAAACGTATATCTCCGATTTCATTTCCGGTATGCAAATTTTTCCGCCATTTTGAAATTTGTTAAAAACCTACTTTTGCGAACTAGTCCCTGGTTTTTTGCACAATCGGAACCAAACCAGTGCAGAAATGTTCTCTGGAGTCTGAATATCAATAATTATCGAAAAAAAGTTGAAATTTCGATAACCTGTTGCTAGGGGGCGCAAAATGAAAGTTGTAGGAGGAGCCTATTTTACTAAAACGGCTATAACTCCAGAAGTAAATGAGATATCTTCACCAAACTTGGCACACATGTGTACAAGGACAGTCTGGGGTCACAGTAAAAAAACCGCGTCGATTTAACACTAGGTGGCGCTATAACATTAAAAAAACATAAAAAGGGGTGTGGCCACGTGACCGTTAGTCCGATTGACTTGAAAATTGGTATGCAGTGTCTTGGTCCAAGGCCCCATGTATGTGTAAAAGGATATTGGTGTATCTCAAAAAACATGGCCGCCATTGGCCAATGAAGTTTGAGCACCTATGAGACGAGGTTAACGGAGGCCGATCGGAACGAAACTCGATGGGCATGTTCGACTCATGGCCGAAGAGGCCTGTAAGAGTTTTGAAAGAAATCGGCCACTAGTTGGCGCTACCGAGTTTTACGGCTCTGTAATCACGTGGTGTTGCACATATCCCCACAAAATGCATATCATTTAATAGATCTCCTCATGCTGAACAACTTTGCCTCTATAACCATTGCTGTCAATCAAACCGTTCATTAAATATTCACGAATATGTTAAAAACCTACTTTTGCGAACTAGTCCCTGGTTTTTCGCCCGATTGGAACCAGACTAGTTTAGGACAATTCTCTGGACTCTCTAGATCAATAATTATCGAAAAAAAGTTGAACTTTGCCCTTTGATTTGCTATAACACGGTAATTTATAAAAAGGGGCGTGTCAAAACACACTCAAAAGCCTATAAATCATAAATAAAAACTCAGAACTTCACAAAAATTGGTGAGCATATGTGACATAACATCATGAACAAGCATGCAAAGTTTTATGGAGATCGGACAATAGGTGGCGCTATAACTGTTGAAAAGCTTTAAAACCATGTATTTCCTATGGTAAATTGCTTGTATTGGCTGTAAATGGTGTTTTCCATCTATTATGTCTGTGGTTAAATGTATGCTAAATAAAACTTAATGTCTTCTGATGCTTTTGTGATTAAAGGCCTGAAAAATCACACTAAAATACTGTATATCATGGTAAATCATGCTAAAGATAGTCTATTCCATCTATAATGGAAATGTTTAAATGGTTGCTACATAAAACGTAATGTCTTTTGATGCTTATACGCTTAACTGCCTTAACTGCCTTAACTGCTTGAACACCGCTAAATGCTGCTAGCAGCTTTAATTAGGTGTTCAAGCACGAAGTGCTGAAAACCTATTGTAATTGTACTGATTTTTATTATTATTATTATTATTAGGTGTTCAAGCACGAAGTGCTGAAAACCTATTGTAATTGCTATTTGAAAAAAAAAAAAAAACTAAAACGCATCGTGCAGCCCAAACCGTAAGGCCTAGAGACTTGAAACCTGGCCAGGTGCTAGGGCCTCAGTTTGGGGAGAACCTATCAGAGCATGACCCCGATTGGCCCATAGGTGGCGCTACAGCAACCAAAAGTACTAAATTGCTCATATCTCCTAGACCGTTTGACTTAGAATCAAGCTTTTTGCACCACTGTGTTCCTTGGCTCAAGATGGACAAGATGTATATCTCGGATTCTCGATTTGAGCAAAAAAAAAATTGTTATGGCCAATTCTGTCCAAAACCTACTTTTGCGAACTAGTCCGTGGTTTTTTGCCTGATCGGAACCAGACCAGTCTAGGACAATTCTATGGACTCTCTAGATCAATAATTATCAAAAAAAAGTTGAACTTTGCCCTTTGGTTCACTGTAACAGGGTCATTTAGTAAAGGGGGCGTGTCAAAATACACTCAAAAGCCTATAAATCGTAAATAAAAACTCAGAACTTCACAAAAATTGATGAGCACATGTGTCATAACATGGTGAAGAAGCATGCAGAGTTTCATGGAGATCGGACCATAGGTTGCGCTATAACTGTCAAAAAGGTCCCCTATTATTAGGTGTTCAAGCACGAAGTGCTGAAAACCTATTGTAATTGCTATTTGAAAAAAAAAAAAAACCTAAAACGCATCGTGCAGCCCAAACCGTAAGGCCTAGAGACTTGAAACCTGGCCAGGTGCTAGGGCCTCAGTTTGGGGAGAACCTATCAGAGCATGACCCCGATTGGCCCATAGGTGGCGCTACAGCAACCACAAGTACTAAATTGCTCATATCTCCTAGACCGTTTGACTTAGAATCAAGCTTTTTGCACCACTGTGTTCCTTGGCTCAAGATGGACAAGATGTATATCTCGGATTCTCGATTTGAGCAAAAAAAAAATTGTTATGGCCAATTCTGTCCAAAACCTACTTTTGCGAACTAGTCCGTGGTTTTTTGCCTGATCGGAACCAGACCAGTCTAGGACAATTCTATGGACTCTCTAGATCAATAATTATCAAAAAAAAGTTGAACTTTGCCCTTTGGTTCACTGTAACAGGGTCATTTAGTAAAGGGGGCGTGTCAAAATACACTCAAAAGCCTATAAATCATAAATAAAAACTCAGAACTTCACAAAAATTGATGAGCACATGTGTCATAACATGGTGAAGAAGCATGCAGAGTTTCATGGAGATTGGACCATAGGTTGCGCTATAACTGTCAAAAAGGTCCCCTATTATTAGGTGTTCAAGCACGAAGTGCTGAAAACCTATTGTAATTGCTATTTGAAAAAAAAAAAAAACCTAAAACGCATCGTGCAGCCCAAACCGTAAGGCCTAGAGACTTGAAACCTGGCCAGGTGCTAGGGCCTCAGTTTGGGGAGAACCTATCAGAGCATGACCCCGATTGGCCCATAGGTGGCGCTACAGCAACCAAAAGTACTAAATTGCTCATATCTCCTAGACCGTTTGACTTAGAATCAAGCTTTTTGCACCACTGTGTTCCTTGGCTCAAGATGGACAAGATGTATATCTCGGATTCTCGATTTGAGCAAAAAAAAAATTGTTATGGCCAATTCTGTCCAAAACCTACTTTTGCGAACTAGTCCGTGGTTTTTTGCCTGATCGGAACCAGACCAGTCTAGGACAATTCTATGGACTCTCTAGATCAATAATTATCAAAAAAAAGTTGAACTTTGCCCTTTGGTTCACTGTAACAGGGTCATTTAGTAAAGGGGGCGTGTCAAAATACACTCAAAAGCCTATAAATCATAAATAAAAACTCAGAACTTCACAAAAATTGATGAGCACATGTGTCATAACATGGTGAAGAAGCATGCAGAGTTTCATGGAGATCGGACCATAGGTTGCGCTATAACTGTCAAAAAGGTCCCCTATTATTAGGTGTTCAAGCACGAAGTGCTGAAAACCTATTGTAATTGCTATTTGAAAAAAAAAAAAAACCTAAAACGCATCGTGCAGCCCAAACCGTAAGGCCTAGAGACTTGAAACCTGGCCAGGTGCTAGGGCCTCAGTTTGGGGAGAACCTATCAGAGCATGACCCCGATTGGCCCATAGGTGGCGCTACAGCAACCAAAAGTACTAAATTGCTCATATCTCCTAGACCGTTTGACTTAGAATCAAGCTTTTTGCACCACTGTGTTCCTTGGCTCAAGATGGACAAGATGTATATCTCGGATTCTCGATTTGAGCAAAAAAAAAAATTGTTATGGCCAATTCTGTCCAAAACCTACTTTTGCGAACTAGTCCGTGGTTTTTTGCCTGATCGGAACCAGACCAGTCTAGGACAATTCTATGGACTCTCTAGATCAATAATTATCAAAAAAAAGTTGAACTTTGCCCTTTGGTTCACTGTAACAGGGTCATTTAGTAAAGGGGGCGTGTCAAAATACACTCAAAAGCCTATAAATCATAAATAAAAACTCAGAACTTCACAAAAATTGATGAGCACATGTGTCATAACATGGTGAAGAAGCATGCAGAGTTTCATGGAGATCGGACCATAGGTTGCGCTATAACTGTCAAAAAGGTCCCCTATTATTAGGTGTTCAAGCACGAAGTGCTGAAAACCTATTGTAATTGCTATTTGAAAAAAAAAAAAAACCTAAAACGCATCGTGCAGCCCAAACCGTAAGGCCTAGAGACTTGAAACCTGGCCAGGTGCTAGGGCCTCAGTTTGGGGAGAACCTATCAGAGCATGACCCCGATTGGCCCATAGGTGGCGCTACAGCAACCACAAGTACTAAATTGCTCATATCTCCTAGACCGTTTGACTTAGAATCAAGCTTTTTGCACCACTGTGTTCCTTGGCTCAAGATGGACAAGATGTATATCTCGGATTCTCGATTTGAGCAAAAAAAAAATTGTTATGGCCAATTCTGTCCAAAACCTACTTTTGCGAACTAGTCCGTGGTTTTTTGCCTGATCGGAACCAGACCAGTCTAGGACAATTCTATGGACTCTCTAGATCAATAATTATCAAAAAAAAGTTGAACTTTGCCCTTTGGTTCACTGTAACAGGGTCATTTAGTAAAGGGGGCGTGTCAAAATACACTCAAAAGCCTATAAATCATAAATAAAAACTCAGAACTTCACAAAAATTGATGAGCACATGTGTCATAACATGGTGAAGAAGCATGCAGAGTTTCATGGAGATCGGACCATAGGTTGCGCTATAACTGTCAAAAAGGTCCCCTATTATTAGGTGTTCAAGCACGAAGTGCTGAAAACCTATTGTAATTGCTATTTGAAAAAAAAAAAAAACCTAAAACGCATCGTGCAGCCCAAACCGTAAGGCCTAGAGACTTGAAACCTGGCCAGGTGCTAGGGCCTCAGTTTGGGGAGAACCTATCAGAGCATGACCCCGATTGGCCCATAGGTGGCGCTACAGCAACCACAAGTACTAAATTGCTCATATCTCCTAGACCGTTTGACTTAGAATCAAGCTTTTTGCACCACTGTGTTCCTTGGCTCAAGATGGACAAGATGTATATCTCGGATTCTCGATTTGAGCAAAAAAAAAATTGTTATGGCCAATTCTGTCCAAAACCTACTTTTGCGAACTAGTCCGTGGTTTTTTGCCTGATCGGAACCAGACCAGTCTAGGACAATTCTATGGACTCTCTAGATCAATAATTATCAAAAAAAAGTTGAACTTTGCCCTTTGGTTCACTGTAACAGGGTCATTTAGTAAAGGGGGCGTGTCAAAATACACTCAAAAGCCTATAAATCATAAATAAAAACTCAGAACTTCACAAAAATTGATGAGCACATGTGTCATAACATGGTGAAGAAGCATGCAGAGTTTCATGGAGATCGGACCATAGGTTGCGCTATAACTGTCAAAAAGGTCCCCTATTATTAGGTGTTCAAGCACGAAGTGCTGAAAACCTATTGTAATTGCTATTTGAAAAAAAAAAAAAAACTAAAACGCATCGTGCAGCCCAAACCGTAAGGCCTAGAGACTTGAAACCTGGCCAGGTGCTAGGGCCTCAGTTTGGGGAGAACCTATCAGAGCATGACCCCGATTGGCCCATAGGTGGCGCTACAGCAACCAAAAGTACTAAATTGCTCATATCTCCTAGACCGTTTGACTTAGAATCAAGCTTTTTGCACCACTGTGTTCCTTGGCTCAAGATGGACAAGATGTATATCTCGGATTCTCGATTTGAGCAAAAAAAAAATTGTTATGGCCAATTCTGTCCAAAACCTACTTTTGCGAACTAGTCCGTGGTTTTTTGCCTGATCGGAACCAGACCAGTCTAGGACAATTCTATGGACTCTCTAGATCAATAATTATCAAAAAAAAGTTGAACTTTGCCCTTTGGTTCACTGTAACAGGGTCATTTAGTAAAGGGGGCGTGTCAAAATACACTCAAAAGCCTATAAATCATAAATAAAAACTCAGAACTTCACAAAAATTGATGAGCACATGTGTCATAACATGGTGAAGAAGCATGCAGAGTTTCATGGAGATCGGACCATAGGTTGCGCTATAACTGTCAAAAAGGTCCCCTATTATTAGGTGTTCAAGCACGAAGTGCTGAAAACCTATTGTAATTGCTATTTGAAAAAAAAAAAAAACCTAAAACGCATCGTGCAGCCCAAACCGTAAGGCCTAGAGACTTGAAACCTGGCCAGGTGCTAGGGCCTCAGTTTGGGGAGAACCTATCAGAGCATGACCCCGATTGGCCCATAGGTGGCGCTACAGCAACCACAAGTACTAAATTGCTCATATCTCCTAGACCGTTTGACTTAGAATCAAGCTTTTTGCACCACTGTGTTCCTTGGCTCAAGATGGACAAGATGTATATCTCGGATTCTCGATTTGAGCAAAAAAAAAATTGTTATGGCCAATTCTGTCCAAAACCTACTTTTGCGAACTAGTCCGTGGTTTTTTGCCTGATCGGAACCAGACCAGTCTAGGACAATTCTATGGACTCTCTAGATCAATAATTATCAAAAAAAAGTTGAACTTTGCCCTTTGGTTCACTGTAACAGGGTCATTTAGTAAAGGGGGCGTGTCAAAATACACTCAAAAGCCTATAAATCATAAATAAAAACTCAGAACTTCACAAAAATTGATGAGCACATGTGTCATAACATGGTGAAGAAGCATGCAGAGTTTCATGGAGATCGGACCATAGGTTGCGCTATAACTGTCAAAAAGGTCCCCTATTATTAGGTGTTCAAGCACGAAGTGCTGAAAACCTATTGTAATTGCTATTTGAAAAAAAAAAAAAACCTAAAACGCATCGTGCAGCCCAAACCGTAAGGCCTAGAGACTTGAAACCTGGCCAGGTGCTAGGGCCTCAGTTTGGGGAGAACCTATCAGAGCATGACCCCGATTGGCCCATAGGTGGCGCTACAGCAACCACAAGTACTAAATTGCTCATATCTCCTAGACCGTTTGACTTAGAATCAAGCTTTTTGCACCACTGTGTTCCTTGGCTCAAGATGGACAAGATGTATATCTCGGATTCTCGATTTGAGCAAAAAAAAAATTGTTATGGCCAATTCTGTCCAAAACCTACTTTTGCGAACTAGTCCGTGGTTTTTTGCCTGATCGGAACCAGACCAGTCTAGGACAATTCTATGGACTCTCTAGATCAATAATTATCAAAAAAAAGTTGAACTTTGCCCTTTGGTTCACTGTAACAGGGTCATTTAGTAAAGGGGGCGTGTCAAAATACACTCAAAAGCCTATAAATCATAAATAAAAACTCAGAACTTCACAAAAATTGATGAGCACATGTGTCATAACATGGTGAAGAAGCATGCAGAGTTTCATGGAGATCGGACCATAGGTTGCGCTATAACTGTCAAAAAGGTCCCCTATTATTAGGTGTTCAAGCACGAAGTGCTGAAAACCTATTGTAATTGCTATTTGAAAAAAAAAAAAAAACTAAAACGCATCGTGCAGCCCAAACCGTAAGGCCTAGAGACTTGAAACCTGGCCAGGTGCTAGGGCCTCAGTTTGGGGAGAACCTATCAGAGCATGACCCCGATTGGCCCATAGGTGGCGCTACAGCAACCAAAAGTACTAAATTGCTCATATCTCCTAGACCGTTTGACTTAGAATCAAGCTTTTTGCACCACTGTGTTCCTTGGCTCAAGATGGACAAGATGTATATCTCGGATTCTCGATTTGAGCAAAAAAAAAATTGTTATGGCCAATTCTGTCCAAAACCTACTTTTGCGAACTAGTCCGTGGTTTTTTGCCTGATCGGAACCAGACCAGTCTAGGACAATTCTATGGACTCTCTAGATCAATAATTATCAAAAAAAAGTTGAACTTTGCCCTTTGGTTCACTGTAACAGGGTCATTTAGTAAAGGGGGCGTGTCAAAATACACTCAAAAGCCTATAAATCATAAATAAAAACTCAGAACTTCACAAAAATTGATGAGCACATGTGTCATAACATGGTGAAGAAGCATGCAGAGTTTCATGGAGATCGGACCATAGGTTGCGCTATAACTGTCAAAAAGGTCCCCTATTATTAGGTGTTCAAGCACGAAGTGCTGAAAACCTATTGTAATTGCTATTTGAAAAAAAAAAAAAAACTAAAACGCATCGTGCAGCCCAAACCGTAAGGCCTAGAGACTTGAAACCTGGCCAGGTGCTAGGGCCTCAGTTTGGGGAGAACCTATCAGAGCATGACCCCGATTGGCCCATAGGTGGCGCTACAGCAACCACAAGTACTAAATTGCTCATATCTCCTAGACCGTTTGACTTAGAATCAAGCTTTTTGCACCACTGTGTTCCTTGGCTCAAGATGGACAAGATGTATATCTCGGATTCTCGATTTGAGCAAAAAAAAAATTGTTATGGCCAATTCTGTCCAAAACCTACTTTTGCGAACTAGTCCGTGGTTTTTTGCCTGATCGGAACCAGACCAGTCTAGGACAATTCTATGGACTCTCTAGATCAATAATTATCAAAAAAAAGTTGAACTTTGCCCTTTGGTTCACTGTAACAGGGTCATTTAGTAAAGGGGGCGTGTCAAAATACACTCAAAAGCCTATAAATCATAAATAAAAACTCAGAACTTCACAAAAATTGATGAGCACATGTGTCATAACATGGTGAAGAAGCATGCAGAGTTTCATGGAGATCGGACCATAGGTTGCGCTATAACTGTCAAAAAGGTCCCCTATTATTAGGTGTTCAAGCACGAAGTGCTGAAAACCTATTGTAATTGCTATTTGAAAAAAAAAAAAAACCTAAAACGCATCGTGCAGCCCAAACCGTAAGGCCTAGAGACTTGAAACCTGGCCAGGTGCTAGGGCCTCAGTTTGGGGAGAACCTATCAGAGCATGACCCCGATTGGCCCATAGGTGGCGCTACAGCAACCAAAAGTACTAAATTGCTCATATCTTCAGAACTTCACAAAAATTGGTACGCATATGTGACATAACATCATGAACAAGCATGCAAAGTTTTATGGAGATCGGACAATAGGTGGCGCTATAACTGTTGAAAAGCTTTAAAACCATGTATTTCCTATGGTAAATTGCCTGTATTGGCTGTAAATGGTCTTTTCCATCTAATACGTCAGTGTTTAAATGTATGCTAAATAAAACTTAATGTCTTTTGATGCTTTTGTGCTTAACGGCCTCAGTTTGGGGAGAACCTATCAGAGCATGACCCCGATTGGCCCATAGGTGGCGCTACAGCAACCAAAAGTACTAAATTGCTCATATCTCCTAGACCGTTTGACTTAGAATCAAGCTTTTTGCACCACTGTGTTCCTTGGCTCAAGATGGACAAGATGTATATCTCGGATTCTCGATTTGAGCAAAAAAAAAATTGTTATGGCCAATTCTGTCCAAAACCTACTTTTGCGAACTAGTCCGTGGTTTTTTGCCTGATCGGAACCAGACCAGTCTAGGACAATTCTATGGACTCTCTAGATCAATAATTATCAAAAAAAAGTTGAACTTTGCCCTTTGGTTCACTGTAACAGGGTCATTTAGTAAAGGGGGCGTGTCAAAATACACTCAAAAGCCTATAAATCATAAATAAAAACTCAGAACTTCACAAAAATTGATGAGCACATGTGTCATAACATGGTGAAGAAGCATGCAGAGTTTCATGGAGATCGGACCATAGGTTGCGCTATAACTGTCAAAAAGGTCCCCTATTATTAGGTGTTCAAGCACGAAGTGCTGAAAACCTATTGTAATTGCTATTTGAAAAAAAAAAAAAAACTAAAACGCATCGTGCAGCCCAAACCGTAAGGCCTAGAGACTTGAAACCTGGCCAGGTGCTAGGGCCTCAGTTTGGGGAGAACCTATCAGAGCATGACCCCGATTGGCCCATAGGTGGCGCTACAGCAACCACAAGTACTAAATTGCTCATATCTCCTAGACCGTTTGACTTAGAATCAAGCTTTTTGCACCACTGTGTTCCTTGGCTCAAGATGGACAAGATGTATATCTCGGATTCTCGATTTGAGCAAAAAAAAAATTGTTATGGCCAATTCTGTCCAAAACCTACTTTTGCGAACTAGTCCGTGGTTTTTTGCCTGATCGGAACCAGACCAGTCTAGGACAATTCTATGGACTCTCTAGATCAATAATTATCAAAAAAAAGTTGAACTTTGCCCTTTGGTTCACTGTAACAGGGTCATTTAGTAAAGGGGGCGTGTCAAAATACACTCAAAAGCCTATAAATCATAAATAAAAACTCAGAACTTCACAAAAATTGATGAGCACATGTGTCATAACATGGTGAAGAAGCATGCAGAGTTTCATGGAGATCGGACCATAGGTTGCGCTATAACTGTCAAAAAGGTCCCCTATTATTAGGTGTTCAAGCACGAAGTGCTGAAAACCTATTGTAATTGCTATTTGAAAAAAAAAAAAAACCTAAAACGCATCGTGCAGCCCAAACCGTAAGGCCTAGAGACTTGAAACCTGGCCAGGTGCTAGGGCCTCAGTTTGGGGAGAACCTATCAGAGCATGACCCCGATTGGCCCATAGGTGGCGCTACAGCAACCAAAAGTACTAAATTGCTCATATCTTCAGAACTTCACAAAAATTGGTACGCATATGTGACATAACATCATGAACAAGCATGCAAAGTTTTATGGAGATCGGACAATAGGTGGCGCTATAACTGTTGAAAAGCTTTAAAACCATGTATTTCCTATGGTAAATTGCCTGTATTGGCTGTAAATGGTCTTTTCCATCTAATACGTCAGTGTTTAAATGTATGCTAAATAAAACTTAATGTCTTTTGATGCTTTTGTGCTTAACGGCCTTAAAGGCCTTAACTGCTTGAACACCGCTAAATGCTGCTTGCAGCTTTAATTAGGTGTTCAAGCACGAAGTGCTGAAAACCTATTGTAATTGTACTGATTTTTATTATTATTATTATTATTATTATTATTATTATTATTATTATTCTTCTGCCGTAAAACGCATCGTGCAGACCAAACCGTAAGTGCTAGAGACTTGAAACTTTGTCAGATGGTAGTACAAAAATCGAGGAGAGGTTATCAAATTATGAGCCCGATTGGCCCATAGGTGGCGCTATAGCAACCAATTGCGCGAAACTGCTCATAACTCCTAAACCGTATGTCGTAGACTCAAGTGTCTTATATCATTGGAAAGCTGAAGACCTGGAGAACAAAACGTATATCTCCGATTTCATTTCCGCCATGATAGATTTTCCGCCATTTTGAATTTTGTCAAAAAACGACTTTTGCGAACTAGTCCCTGGTTTTTTGCCCGATCGGAACCAAACCAGTGCAGAAATGTTCTCTGGAGTCTGAATATCAATAATTATCGAAAAAAAGTTGAATTTTCGATTCAGGGTTGCTAGGGGGCGCAAAATGAACGTTGTGGGAGGAGCCTATTTTACTAAAACGGCTATAACTCCAGAAGTAAATGAGATAAGTTGACCAAACTTGGCACACATGTGTATAAGGACAGTCTGAGGTCACAGTAAAAAAATCGAATCGATTGAGCTCTAGGTGGCGCTATAACATGAAAAAAACATATGGCCACCTAGTGGTTTGTCCGATTGACTTGAAAATTGGTATGCAGTGTCTTAGTCCAAGGCCCCATGTATGTATATGAGGACATTGGCGTATCTCAAAAAACATGGCCGCCATCGGCCAATGAAGTTTGAGCACCTATGAGACGAGGTTAACGAAAGCCGATCGGAACGAAACTCGATGGGCATGTTCGACTCATGGCCCAAGTGGTCTGTAAGAGTTTTGAAAAAAATCGGCCACTAGTTGGCGCTAACGAGTTCTACGGCTCTGTAATCACGTGGTGGTGCACATATTCCCACAAAATGCATATCATTTGATAGATCTCCTCATGCTGAACAACTTTGCCTCTAGAACTATTGCTGTCAATCAAACCGTTCATTAAATATTCACGAATATGTTAAAAACCTACTTTTGCGAACTAGTCCCTGGTTTTTCGCCCGATCGGAACCAGACCAGTCTAGGACAATTCTCTGGACTCTCTAGATCAATAATTATCAAAAAAAAGTTGAACTTTGCGCTTTGGTTCACTGTAACAGGGTCATTTAGAAAATGGACGTGTCAAAACACACTCAAAAGCCTATAAATCATAAATAAAAACTCAGAACTTCACAAAAATTGGTACGCATATGTGACATAACATCATGAACAAGCATGCAAAGTTTTATGGAGATCGGACAATAGGTGGCGCTATAACTGTTGAAAAGCTTTAAAACCATGTATTTCCTATGGTAAATTGCCTGTATTGGCTGTAAATGGTCTTTTCCATCTATTACGTCAGTGTTTAAATGTATGCTAAATAAAACTTAATGTCTTTTGATGCTGTTGTGCTTAACGGCCTTAAAGGCCTTAACTGCTTGAACACCGCTAAATGCTGCTTGCAGCTTTAATTATTATTATTATTATTATTCTTCTGCCGTAAAACGCATCGTGCAGACCAAACCGTAAGTGCTAGAGACTTGAAACTTTGTCAGATGGTAGTACAAAAATCGAGGAGAGGCTATCAAATTATGAGCCCGATTGGCCCATAGGTGGCGCTATAGCAACCAATTGCGCGAAACTGCTCATAACTCCTAAACCGTATGTCGTAGACTCAAGTGTCTTATATCATTGGAAAGCTGAAGACCTGGAGAACAAAACGTATATCTCCGATTTCATTTCCGCCATGATAGATTTTCCGCCATTTTGAATTTTGTCAAAAAACGACTTTTGCGAACTAGTCCCTGGTTTTTTGCCCGATCGGAACCAAACCAATGCAGAAATGTTCTCTGGAGTCTGAATATCAATAATTATTGAAAAAAAGTTGAATTTTCGATTCAGGGTTGCTAGGGGGCGCAAAATGAACGTTGTGGGAGGAGCCTATTTTACTAAAACGGCTATAACTCCAGAAGTAAATGAGATAAGTTGACCAAACTTGGCACACATGTGTATAAGGACAGTTTGAGGTCACAGTAAAAAAATCGCATCGATTGAGCTCTAGGTGGCGCTATAACATGAAAAAAACATATGGCCACCTAGTGGTTTGTCCGATTGACTTGAAAATTGGTATGCAGTGTCTTGGTCCAAGGCCCCATGTATGTATATGAGGACATTGGCGTATCTCAAAAAACATGGCCGCCATCGGCCAATGAAGTTTGAGCACCTATGAGACGAGGTTAACGAAAGCCGATCGGAACGAAACTCGATGGGCATGTTCGACTCATGGCCCAAGTGGTCTGTAAGAGTTTTGAAAAAAATCGGCCACTAGTTGGCGCTAACGAGTTCTACGGCTCTGTAATCACGTGGTGGTGCACATATCCCCACAAAATGCATATCATTTGATAGATCTCCTCATGCTGAACAACTTTGCCTCTAGAACCATTGCTGTCAATCAAACCGTTCATTAAATATTCACGAATATGTTAAAAACCTACTTTTGCGAACTAGTCCCTGGTTTTTCGCCCGATCGGAACCAGACCAGTCTAGGACAATTCTCTGGACTCTCTAGATCAATAATTATCAAAAAAAAGTTGAACTTTGCGCTTTGGTTCACTGTAACAGGGTCATTTAGAAAATGGACGTGTCAAAACACACTCAAAAGCCTATAAATCATAAATAAAAACTCAGAACTTCACAAAAATTGGTACGCATATGTGACATAACATCATGAACAAGCATGCAAAGTTTTATGGAGATCGGACAATAGGTGGCGCTATAACTGTTGAAAAGCTTTAAAACCATGTATTTCCTATGGTAAATTGCCTGTATTGGCTGTAAATGGTCTTTTCCATCTATTACGTCAGTGTTTAAATGTATGCTAAATAAAACTTAATGTCTTTTGATGCTGTTGTGCTTAACGGCCTTAAAGGCCTTAACTGCTTGAACACCGCTAAATGCTGCTTGCAGCTTTAATTAGGTGTTCAAGCACGAAGTGCTGAAAACCTATTGTAATTGTACTGATTTTTATTATTATTATTAGGTGTTCAAGCACGAAGTGCTGAAAACCTATTGTAATTGTAAGGATTTTTATTATTAGGTGTTCAAGCACGAAGTGCTGAAAACCTATTGTAATTGTACTGATTTTTATTATTATTATTATTATTATTATTCTTCTGCCGTAAAACGCATCGTGCAGACCAAACCGTAAGTGCTAGAGACTTGAAACTTTGTCAGATGGTAGTACAAAAATCGAGGGGAGGTTATCAAATTATGAGCCCGATTGGCCCATAGGTGGCGCTATAGCAACCAATTGCGCGAAACTGCTCATAACTCCTAAACCGTATGTCGTAGACTCAAGTGTCTTATATCATTGGAAAGCTGAAGACCTGGAGAACAAAACGTATATCTCCGATTTCATTTCCGCCATGATAGATTTTCCGCCATTTTGAATTTTGTCAAAAAACGACTTTTGCAAACTAGTCCCTGGTTTTTTGCCCGATCGGAACCAAACCAGTGCAGAAATGTTCTCTGGAGTCTGAATATCAATAATTAACGAAAAAAAGTTGAATTTTCGATTCAGGGTTGCTAGGGGGCGCAAAATGAACGTTGTGGGAGGAGCCTATTTTACTAAAACGGCTATAACTCCAGAAGTAAATGAGATAAGTTGACCAAACTTGGCATACATGTGTATAAGGACAGTCTGAGGTCACAGTAAAAAAATCGCATCGATTGAGCTCTAGGTGGCGCTATAACATGAAAAAAACATATGACCACCTAGTGGTTTGTCCGATTGACTTGAAAATTGGTATGCAGTGTCTTGGTCAAAGGCCCCATATATGTGTATGAGGACATTGGCGTATCTCAAAAAACATGGCCGCCATCGGCCAATGAAGTTTGAGCACCTATGAGACGAGGTTAACGAAAGCCGATCGGAACGAAACTCGATGGGCATGTTCGACTCATGGCCCAAGTGGTCTGTAAGAGTTTTGAAAAAAATCGGCCACTAGTTGGCGCTAACGAGTTCTACGGCTCTGTAATCACGTGGTGGTGCACATATTCCCACAAAATGCATATCATTTGATAGATCTCCTCATGCTGAACAACTTTGCCTCTAGAACCATTGCTGTCAATCAAACCGTTCATTAAATATTCACGAATATGTTAAAAACCTACTTTTGCGAACTAGTCCCTGGTTTTTCGCCCGATCGGAACCAGACCAGTCTAGGACAATTCTCTGGACTCTCTAGATCAATAATTATCAAAAAAAAGTTGAACTTTGCGCTTTGGTTCACTGTAACAGGGTCATTTAGAAAATGGACGTGTCAAAACACACTCAAAAGCCTATAAATCATAAATAAAAACTCAGAACTTCACAAAAATTGGTACGCATATGTGACATAACATCATGAACAAGCATGCAAAGTTTTATGGAGATCGGACAATAGGTGGCGCTATAACTGTTGAAAAGCTTTAAAACCATGTATTTCCTATGGTAAATTGCCTGTATTGGCTGTAAATGGTCTTTTCCATCTATTACGTCAGTGTTTAAATGTATGCTAAATAAAACTTAATGTCTTTTGATGCTGTTGTGCTTAACGGCCTTAAAGGCCTTAACTGCTTGAACACCGCTAAATGCTGCTTGCAGCTTTAATTATTATTATTATTATTTTCCCCTAAAACGCATCGTGCAGCCCAAACCGTAAGGGCTGGAGCTCTGAAACTTTGTCAAATGGTAGTACAAAAATCGAGGAGAGGTTATCAAAGTATGACCCCAATTGGCCCATAGGTGGCGCTATAGCAATCAATTGCGCGTAACTGCTCATAACTCCTAAACCGTAAGGCGTAGCCTCAAGTGTCTTATATCATTGGAAAGCTGGACTCTTGACTTAAAAAACGTATATCTCCGATTTCATTTCCGGTATGCAAATTTTTCCGCCATTTTGAAATTTGTCAAAAACCTACTTTTGCGAACTAGTCACTGGTTTTTTGCACAATCGGAACCAAACCAGTGCAGAAATGTTCTCTGGAGTCTGAATATCAATAATTATCGAAAAAAAGTTGAAATTTCGATAACCTGTCGCTAGGGGGCGCAAAATAAACGTTGTGGGAGGAGCCTATTTTACTAAAACGGCTATAACTCCAGAAGTAAATGAGATATCTTCACCAAACTTGGCACACATGTGTATAAGGACAGTCTGGGGTAACAGTAAAAAAACCGCGTCGATTTAACACTAGGTGGCGCTATAACATTAAAAAAACATGAAAAGGGGTGTGGCCACGTGACCGTTAGTCCGATTGACTTGAAAATTGGTATGCAGTGTCTTGGTCCAAGGCCCCATGTATGTGTAAAAGGATATTGGTGTATCTCAAAAAACATGGCCGCCATTGGCCAATGAAGTTTGAGCACCTATGAGACGAGGTTAACGGAGGCCGATCGGAACGAAACTCGATGGGCATGTTCGACTCATGGCCGAAGAGGCCTGTAAGAGTTTTGAAAGAAATCGGCCACTAGTTGGCGCTACCGAGTTTTACGGCTCTGTAATCACGTGGTGTTGCACATATCCCCACAAAATGCATATCATTTGATAGATCTCCTCATGCTGAACAACTTTGCCTCTATAACCATTGCTGTCAATCAAACCGTTCATTAAATATTCACGAATATGTTAAAAACCTACTTTTGCGAACTAGTCCCTGGTTTTTCGCCCGATTGGAACCAGACCAGTCTAGGACAATTCTCTGGACTCTCTAGATCAATAATTATCGAAAAAAAGTTGAACTTTGCCCTTTGGTTTGCTATAACAGGGTAATTTATAAAAAGGGGCGCATCAAAACACACTCAAAAGCCTATAAATCATAAATAAAAACTCAGAACTTCACAAAAATTGGTGAGCATATGTAACATAACCTCATGAACAAGCATGCAAAGTTTTATGGAGATCGGACAATAGGTGGCGCTATAACTGTTGAAAAGCTTTAAAACCATGTATTTCCTATGGTAAATTGCTTGTATTGGCTGTAAATGGTCTTTTCCATCTATTATGTCTGTGGTTAAATGTATGCTAAATAAAACTTAATGTCTTTTGATGCTTTTGTGATTAAAGGCCTGAAAAATCACACTAAAATACTGTATATCATGGTAAATCATGCTAAAGATAGTCTATTCCATCTATAATGGAAATGTTTAAATGCTTGCTACATAAAACGTAATGTCTTTTGATGCTTATAGGCTTAACTGCCTTAACTGCCTTAACTGCTTGAACACCGCTAAATGCTGCTAGCAGCTTTAATTAGGTGTTCAAGCACGAAGTGCTGAAAACCTATTGTAATTGTACTGATTTTTATTATTATTATTATTATTATTATTATTATTATTTTCCCCTAAAACGCATCGTGCAGCCCAAACCGTAAGGGCTGGAGCTCTGAAACTTTGTCAAATGGTAGTACAAAAATCGAGGAGAGGTTATCAAAGTATGACCCCAATTGGCCCATAGGTGGCGCTATAGCAATCAATTGCGCGTAACTGCTCATAACTCCTAAACCGTAAGGCGTAGCCTCAAGTGTCTTATATCATTGGAAAGCTGGACTCTTGACTTAAAAAACGTATATCTCCGATTTCATTTCCGGTATGCAAATTTTTCCGCCATTTTGAAATTTGTCAAAAACCTACTTTTGCGAACTAGTCCCTGGTTTTTTGAACAATCGGAACCAAACCAGTGCAGAAATGTTCTCTGGAGTCTGAATATCAATAATTATTGAAAAAAAGTTGAAATTTCGATAACCTGTTGCTAGGGGGCGCAAAATGAAAGTTGTGGGAGGAGCCTATTTTACTAAAACGGCTATAACTCCAGAAGTAAATGAGATATCTTCACCAAACTTGGCACACATGTGTATAAGGACAGTCTGGGGTCACAGTAAAAAAACCGCGTCGATTTAACACTAGGTTGCGCTATAACATTAAAAAAACATATAAAGGGGTGTGGCCACGTGACCGTTAGTCCGATTTACTTGAAAATTGGTATGCAGTGTCTTGGTCCAAGGCCCCATGTATGTGTAAAAGGATATTGGTGTATCTCAAAAAACATGGCCGCCATTGGCCAATGAAGTTTGAGCACCTATGAGACAAGGTTAACGGAGGCCGATCGGAACGAAACTCGATGGGCATGTTCGACTCATGGCCGAAGAAGCCTGTAAGAGTTTTGAAAGAAATCGGCCACTAGTTGGCGCTACCGAGTTTTACGGCTCTGTAATCACGTGGTGTTGCACATATCCCCACAAAATGCATATCATTTGATAGATCTCCTCATGCTGAACAACTTTGCCTCTATAACCATTGCTGTCAATCAAACCGTTCATTAAATATTCACGAATATGTTAAAAACCTACTTTTGCGAACTAGTCCCTGGTTTTTCGCCCGATTGGAACCAGACCAGTCTAGGACAATTCTCTGGACTCTCTAGATCAATAATTATCGAAAAAAAGTTGAACTTTGCCCTTTGGTTTGCTATAACAGGGTAATTTATAAAAAGGGGCGTGTCAAAACACACTCAAAAGCCTATAAATCATAAATAAAAACTCAGAACTTCACAAAAATTGGTGAGCATATGTGACATAACATCATGAACAAGCATGCAAAGTTTTATGGAGATCGGACAATAGGTGGCGCTATAACTGTTGAAAAGCTTTAAAACCATGTATTTCCTATGGTAAATTGCTTGTATTGGCTGTAAATGGTGTTTTCCATCTATTATGTCTGTGGTTAAATGTATGCTAAATAAAACTTAATGTCTTTTGATGCTTTTGTGATTAAAGGCCTGAAAAATCACACTAAAATACTGTATATAATGGTAAATCATACTAAAGATAGTCTATTCCATCTATAATGGAAATGTTTAAATGCTTGCTACATAAAACGTAATGTCTTTTGATGCTTATACGCTTAACTGCCTTAACTGCCTTAACTGCTTGAACACCGCTAAATGCTGCTAGCAGCTTTAATTAGGTGTTCAAGCACGAAGTGCTGAAAACCTATTGTAATTGTACTGATTTTTATTATTATTATTATTATTATTATTATTATTATTATTATTATTATTATTCTGCCGTAAAACGCATCGTGCAGACCAAACCGTAAGTGCTAGAGACTTGAAACTTTGTCAGATGGTAGTACAAAAATCGAGGAGAGGCTATCAAATTATGAGCCCGATTGGCCCATAGGTGGCACTATAGCAACCAATTGCGCGAAACTGCTCATAACTCCTAAACCGTATGTCGTAGACTCAAGTGTCTTATATCATTGGAAAGCTGAAGACCTGGAGAACAAAACGTATATCTCCGATTTCATTTCCGCCATGATAGATTTTCCGCCATTTTGAATTTTGTCAAAAAACGACTTTTGCGAACTAGTCCCTGGTTTTTTGCCCGATCGGAACCAAACCAGTGCAGAAATGTTCTCTGGAGTCTGAATATCAATAATTATCGAAATAAAGTTGAATTTTCGATTCAGGGTTGCTAGGGGGCGCAAAATGAACATTGTGGGAGGAGCCTATTTTACTAAAACGGCTATAACTCCAGAAGTAAATGAGATAAGTTGACCAAACTTGGCACACATGTGTATAAGGACAGTCTGAGGTCACAGTAAAAAAATCGCATCGATTGAGCTCTAGGTGGCGCTATAACATGAAAAAAACATATGGCCACCTAGTGGTTTGTCCGATTGACTTGAAAATTGGTATGCAGTGTCTTGGTCCAAGGCCCCATGTATGTATATGAGGACATTGGTGTATCTCAAAAAACATGGCCGCCATCGGCCAATGAAGTTTGAGCACCTATGAGACGAGGTTAACGAAAGCCGATCGGAACGAAACTCGATGGGCATGTTCGACTCATGGCTGAAGAGGCCTGTAAGAGTTTTGAAAAAAATCGGCCACTAGTTGGCGCTAACGAGTTCTACGGCTCTGTAATCACGTGGTGGTGCACATATTCCCACAAAATGCATATCATTTGATAGATCTCCTCATGCTGAACAACTTTGCCTCTAGAACCATTGCTGTCAATCAAACCGTTCATTAAATATTCACGAATATGTTAAAAACCTACTTTTGCGAACTAGTCCCTGGTTTTTCGCCCGATCGGAACCAGACCAGTCTAGGACAATTCTCTGGACTCTCTAGATCAATAATTATCAAAAAAAAGTTGAATTTTGCGCTTTGGTTCACTGTAACAGGGTCATTTAGAAAATGGACGTGTCAAAACACACTCAAAAGCCTATAAATCATAAATAAAAACTCAGAACTTCACAAAAATTGGTACGCATATGTGACATAACATCATGAACAAGCATGCAAAGTTTTATGGAGATCGGACAATAGGTGGCGCTATAACTGTTGAAAAGCTTTAAAACCATGTATTTCCTATGGTAAATTGCCTGTATTGGCTGTAAATGGTCTTTTCCATCTAATACGTCAGTGTTTAAATGTATGCTAAATAAAACTTAATGTCTTTTGATGCTTTTGTGCTTAACGGCCTTAAAGGCCTTAACTGCTTGAACACCGCTAAATGCTGCTTGCAGCTTTAATTAGGTGTTCAAGCACGAAGTGCTGAAAACCTATTGTAATTGTACTGATTTTTATTATTATTATTATTATTATTATTCTTCTGCCGTAAAACGCATCGTGCAGACCAAACCGTAAGTGCTAGAGACTTGAAACTTTGTCAGATGGTAGTACAAAAATCGAGGGGAGGTTATCAAATTATGAGCCCGATTGGCCCATAGGTGGCGCTATAGCAACCAATTGCGCGAAACTGCTCATAACTCCTAAACCGTATGTCGTAGACTCAAGTGTCTTATATCATTGGAAAGCTGAAGACCTGGAGAACAAAACGTATATCTCCGATTTCATTTCCGCCATGATAGATTTTCCGCCATTTTGAATTTTGTCAAAAAACGACTTTTGCAAACTAGTCCCTGGTTTTTTGCCCGATCGGAACCAAACCAGTGCAGAAATGTTCTCTGGAGTCTGAATATCAATAATTAACGAAAAAAAGTTGAATTTTCGATTCAGGGTTGCTAGGGGGCGCAAAATGAACGTTGTGGGAGGAGCCTATTTTACTAAAACGGCTATAACTCCAGAAGTAAATGAGATAAGTTGACCAAACTTGGCACACATGTGTATAAGGACAGTCTGAGGTCACAGTAAAAAAATCGCATCGATTGAGCTCTAGGTGGCGCTATAACATGAAAAAAACATATGGCCACCTAGTGGTTTGTCCGATTGACTTGAAAATTGGTATGCAGTGTCTTGGTCCAAGGCCCCATATATGTGTATGAGGACATTGGCGTATCTCAAAAAACATGGCCGCCATCGGCCAATGAAGTTTGAGCACCTATGAGACGAGGTTAACGAAAGCCGATCGGAACGAAACTCGATGGGCATGTTCGACTCATGGCCCAAGTGGTCTGTAAGAGTTTTGAAAAAAATCGGCCACTAGTTGGCGCTAACGAGTTCTACGGCTCTGTAATCACGTGGTGGTGCACATATTCCCACAAAATGCATATCATTTGATAGATCTCCTCATGCTGAACAACTTTGCCTCTAGAACCATTGCTGTCAATCAAACCGTTCATTAAATATTCACGAATATGTTAAAAACCTACTTTTGCGAACTAGTCCCTGGTTTTTCGCCCGATCGGAACCAGACCAGTCTAGGACAATTCTCTGGACTCTCTAGATCAATAATTATCAAAAAAAAGTTGAACTTTGCGCTTTGGTTCACTGTAACAGGGTCATTTAGAAAATGGACGTGTCAAAACACACTCAAAAGCCTATAAATCATAAATAAAAACTCAGAACTTCACAAAAATTGGTACGCATATGTGACATAACATCATGAACAAGCATGCAAAGTTTTATGGAGATCGGACAATAGGTGGCGCTATAACTGTTGAAAAGCTTTAAAACCATGTATTTCCTATGGTAAATTGCTTGTATTGGCTGTAAATGGTGTTTTCCATCTATTATGTCTGTGGTTAAATGTATGCTAAATAAAACTTAATGTCTTTTGATGCTTTTGTGATTAAAGGCCTGAAAAATCACACAAAAATACTGTATATCATGGTAAATCATGCTAAAGATAGGCTGTTCCATCTATAATGGAAATGTTTAAATGCTTGCTACATAAAACATAATGTCTTTTGATGCTTATACGCTTAACTGCCTTAACTGCCTTAACTGCTTGAACACCGCTAAATGCTGCTAGCAGCTTTAATTAGGTGTTCAAGCACGAAGTGCTGAAAACCTATTGTAATTGTAAGGATTTTTATTATTATTATTATTATTATTTTCCCCTAAAACGCATCGTGCAGCCCAAACCGTAAGGGCTGGAGCTCTGAAACTTTGTCAAATGGTAGTACAAAAATCGAGGAGAGGTTATCAAAGTATGACCCCAATTGGCCCATAGGTGGCGCTATAGCAATCAATTGCGCGTAACTGCTCATAACTCCTAAACCGTAAGGCGTAGCCTCAAGTGTCTTATATCATTGGAAAGCTGGACTCTTGACTTAAAAAACGTATATCTCCGATTTCATTTCCGGTATGCAAATTTTTCCGCCATTTTGAAATTTGTCAAAAACCTACTTTTGCGAACTAGTCACTGGTTTTTTGCACAATCGGAACCAAACCAGTGCAGAAATGTTCTCTGGAGTCTGAATATCAATAATTATCGAAAAAAAGTTGAAATTTCGATAACCTGTCGCTAGGGGGCGCAAAATAAACGTTGTGGGAGGAGCCTATTTTACTAAAACGGCTATAACTCCAGAAGTAAATGAGATATCTTCACCAAACTTGGCACACATGTGTATAAGGACAGTCTGGGGTAACAGTAAAAAAACCGCGTCGATTTAACACTAGGTGGCGCTATAACATTAAAAAAACATGAAAAGGGGTGTGGCCACGTGACCGTTAGTCCGATTGACTTGAAAATTGGTATGCAGTGTCTTGGTCCAAGGCCCCATGTATGTGTAAAAGGATATTGGTGTATCTCAAAAAACATGGCCGCCATTGGCCAATGAAGTTTGAGCACCTATGAGACGAGGTTAACGGAGGCCGATCGGAACGAAACTCGATGGGCATGTTCGACTCATGGCCGAAGAGGCCTGTAAGAGTTTTGAAAGAAATCGGCCACTAGTTGGCGCTACCGAGTTTTACGGCTCTGTAATCACGTGGTGTTGCACATATCCCCACAAAATGCATATCATTTGATAGATCTCCTCATGCTGAACAACTTTGCCTCTATAACCATTGCTGTCAATCAAACCGTTCATTAAATATTCACGAATATGTTAAAAAACCTACTTTTGCGAACTAGTCCCTGGTTTTTCGCCCGATTGGAACCAGACCAGTCTAGGACAATTCTCTGGACTCTCTAGATCAATAATTATCGAAAAAAAGTTGAACTTTGCCCTTTGGTTTGCTATAACAGGGTAATTTATAAAAAGGGGCGCATCAAAACACACTCAAAAGCCTATAAATCATAAATAAAAACTCAGAACTTCACAAAAATTGGTGAGCATATGTAACATAACCTCATGAACAAGCATGCAAAGTTTTATGGAGATCGGACAATAGGTGGCGCTATAACTGTTGAAAAGCTTTAAAACCATGTATTTCCTATGGTAAATTGCTTGTATTGGCTGTAAATGGTCTTTTCCATCTATTATGTCTGTGGTTAAATGTATGCTAAATAAAACTTAATGTCTTTTGATGCTTTTGTGATTAAAGGCCTGAAAAATCACACTAAAATACTGTATATCATGGTAAATCATGCTAAAGATAGTCTATTCCATCTATAATGGAAATGTTTAAATGCTTGCTACATAAAACGTAATGTCTTTTGATGCTTATAGGCTTAACTGCCTTAACTGCCTTAACTGCTTGAACACCGCTAAATGCTGCTAGCAGCTTTAATTATTAGGTGTTCAAGCACGAAGTGCTGAAAACCTATTGTAATTGTACTGATTTTTATTATTATTATTATTATTATTATTCTTCTGCCGTAAAACGCATCGTGCAGACCAAACCGTAAGTGCTAGAGACTTGAAACTTTGTCAGATGGTAGTACAAAAATCGAGGGGAGGTTATCAAATTATGAGCCCGATTGGCCCATAGGTGGCGCTATAGCAACCAATTGCGCGAAACTGCTCATAACTCCTAAACCGTATGTCGTAGACTCAAGTGTCTTATATCATTGGAAAGCTGAAGACCTGGAGAACAAAACGTATATCTCCGATTTCATTTCCGCCACGATAGATTTTCCGCCATTTTGAATTTTGTCAAAAAACGACTTTTGCAAACTAGTCCCTGGTTTTTTGCCCGATCGGAACTAAACCAGTGCAGAAATGTTCTCTGGAGTCTGAATATCAATAACTATCGAAAAAAAGTTGAATTTTCGATTCAGGGTTGCTAGGGGGCGCAAAATGAACGTTGTGGGAGGAGCCTATTTTACTAAAACGGCTATAACTCCAGAAGTAAATGAGATAAGTTGACCAAACTTGGCACACATGTGTATAAGGACAGTCTGAGGTCACAGTAAAAAAATCGCATCGATTGAGCTCTAGGTGGCGCTATAACATGAAAAAAACATATGGCCACCTAGTGGTTTGTCCGATTGACTTGAAAATTGGTATGCAGTGTCTTGGTCCAAGGCCCCATGTATGTGTAAAAGGATATTGGCGTATCTCAAAAAACATGGCCGCCATCGGCCAATGAAGTTTGAGCACCTATGAGACGAGGTTAACGAAGGCTGATCGGAACGAAACTCGATGGGCATGTTCGACTCATGGCCCAAGAGGTCTGTAAGAGTTTTGAAAAAAATCGGCCACTAGTTGGCGCTAACGAGTTCTACGGCTCTGTAATCACGTGGTGGTGCACATATTCCCACAAAATGCATATCATTTGATAGATCTCCTCATGCTGAACAACTTTGCCTCAAGAATCATTGCTGTCAATCAAACCGTTCATTAAATATTCACGAATATGTTAAAAACCTACTTTTGCGAACTAGTCCCTGGTTTTTCGCCCGATCGGAACCAGACCAGTCTAGGACAATTCTCTGGACTCTCTAGATCAATAATTATCAAAAAAAAGTTGAACTTTACGCTTTGGTTCACTGTAACAGGGTCATTTAGAAAATGGACGTGTCAAAACACACTCAAAAGCCTATAAATCATAAATAAAAACTCAGAACTTCACAAAAATTGGTACGCATATGTGACATAACATCATGAACAAGCATGCAAAGTTTTATGGAGATCGGACAATAGATGGCGCTATAACTGTTGAAAAGCTTTAAAACCATGTATTTCCTATGGTAAATTGCCTGTATTGGCTGTAAATGGTCTTTTCCATCTATTACGTCAGTGTTTAAATGTATGCTAAATAAAACTTAATGTCTTTTGATGCTTTTGTGCTTAACGGCCTTAAAGGCCTTAACTGCTTGAACACCGCTAAATGCTGCTTGCAGCTTTAATTAGGTGTTCAAGCACGAAGTGCTGAAAACCTATTGTAATTGTACTGATTTTTATTATTAGGTGTTCAAGCACGAAGTGCTGAAAACCTATTGTAATTGTACTGATTTTTATTATTATTATTATTATTATTATTATTATTATTATTCTTCTGCCGTAAAACGCATCGTGCAGACCAAACCGTAAGTGCTAGAGACTTGAAACTTTGTCAGATGGTAGTACAAAAATCGAGGAGAGGCTATCAAATTATGAGCCCGATTGGCCCATAGGTGGCGCTATAGCAACCAATTGCGCGAAACTGCTCATAACTCCTAAACCGTATGTCGTAGACTCAAGTGTCTTATATCATTGGAAAGCTGAAGACCTGGAGAACAAAACGTATATCTCCGATTTCATTTCCGCCATGATAGATTTTCCGCCATTTTGAATTTTGTCAAAAAACGACTTTTGCGAACTAGTCCCTGGTTTTTTGCCCGATCGGAATCAAACCAGTGCAGAAATGTTCTCTGGAGTCTGAATATCAATAATTATCGAAAAAAAGTTGAATTTTCGATTCAGGGTTGCTAGGGGGCGCAAAATGAACGTTGTGGGAGGAGCCTATTTTACTAAAACGGCTATAACTCCAGAAGTAAATGAGATAAGTTGACCAAACTTGGCACAAATGTGTATAAGGATAGTCTGAGGTCACAGTAAAAAAATCGCATCGATTGAGCTCTAGGTGGCGCTATAACATGAAAAAAACATATGGCCACCTAGTGGTTTGTCCGATTGACTTGAAAATTGGTATGCAGTGTCTTGGTCCAAGGCCCCATGTATGTATATGAGGACATTGGCGTATCTCAAAAAACATGGCCGCCATCGGCCAATGAAGTTTGAGCACCTATGAGACGAGGTTAACGAAAGCCGATCGGAACGAAACTCGATGGGCATGTTTGACTCATGGCCCTAGTGGTCTGTAAGAGTTTTGAAAAAAATCGGCCACTAGTTGGCGCTAACGAGTTCTACGGCTCTGTAATCACGTGGTGGTGCACATATTCCCACAAAATGCATATCATTTGATAGATCTCCTCATGCTGAACAACTTTGCCTCTAGAACCATTGCTGTCAATCAAATCGTTCATTAAATATTCACGAATATGTTAAAAACCTACTTTTGCGAACTAGTCCCTGGTTTTTCGCCCGATCGGAACCAGACCAGTCTAGGACAATTCTCTGGACTCTCTAGATCAATAATTATCAAAAAAAAGTTGAACTTTGCGCTTTGGTTCACTGTAACAGGGTCATTTAGAAAATGGACGTGTCAAAACACACTCAAAAGCCTATAAATCATAAATAAAAACTCAGAACTTCACAAAAATTGGTACGCATATGTGACATAACATCATGAACAAGCATGCAAAGTTTTATGGAGATCGGACAATAGGTGGCGCTATAACTGTTGAAAAGCTTTAAAACCATGTATTTCCTATGGTAAATTGCCTGTATTGGCTGTAAATGGTCTTTTCCATCTATTACGTCAGTGTTTAAATGTATGCTAAATAAAACTTAATGTCTTTTGATGCTTTTGTGCTTAACGGCCTTAAAGGCCTTAACTGCTTGAACACCGCTAAATGCTGCTTGCAGCTTTAATTATTATTATTATTATTATTCTTCTGCCGTAAAACGCATCGTGCAGACCAAACCGTAAGTGCTAGAGACTTGAAACTTTGTCAGATGGTAGTACAAAAATCGAGGAGAGGCTATCAAATTATGAGCCCGATTGGCCCATAGGTGGCGCTATAGCAACCAATTGCGCAAAACTGCTCATAACTCCTAAACCGTATGTCGTAGACTCAAGTGTCTTATATCATTGGAAAGCTGAAGACCTGGAGAACAAAACGTATATCTCCGATTTCATTTCCGCCATGATAGATTTTCCGCCATTTTGAATTTTGTCAAAAAACGACTTTTGCGAACTAGTCCCTGGTTTTTTGCCCGATCGGAACCAAACCAGTGCAGAAATGTTCTCTGGAGTCTGACTATCAATAATTATCGAAAAAAAGTTGAATTTTCGATTCAGGGTTGCTAGGGGGCGCAAAATGAACGTTGTGGGAGGAGCCTATTTTACTAAAACGGCTATAACTCCAGAAGTAAATGAGATAAGTTGACCAAACTTGGCACACATGTGTATAAGGACAGTCTGAGGTCACAGTAAAAAAATCGCATCGATTGAGCTCTAGGTGGCGCTATAACATGAAAAAAACATATGGCCACCTAGTGGTTTGTCCGATTGACTTGAAAATTGGTATGCAGTGTCTTGGTCCAAGGCCCCATGTATGTATATGAGGACATTGGCGTATCTCAAAAAACATGGCCGCCATCGGCCAATGAAGTTTGAGCACCTATGAGACGAGGTTAACGAAAGCCGATCGGAACGAAACTCGATGGGCATGTTCGACTCATGGCCCAAGTGGTCTGTAAGAGTTTTGAAAAAAATCGGCCACTAGTTGGCGCTAACGAGTTCTACGGCTCTGTAATCACGTGGTGGTGCACATATTCCCACAAAATGCATATCATTTGATAGATCTCGTCATGCTGAACAACTTTGCCTCTAGAACCATTGCTGTCAATCAAACCGTTCATTAAATATTCACGAATATGTTAAAAACCTACTTTTGCGAACTAGTCCCTGGTTTTTCGCCCGATCGGAACCAGACCAGTCTAGGACAATTCTCTGGACTCTCTAGATCAATAATTATCAAAAAAAAGTTGAACTTTTCCCTTTGGTTTGCTATAACAGGATCATTTATAAAAAGGGGCGTGTCAAAACACACTCAACAGCCTATAAATCATAAATAAAAACTCAGAACTTCACAAAAATTGGTGAGCATATGTGACATAACATCATGAACAAGCATGCAAAGTTTTATGGAGATCGGACAATAGGTGGCGCTATAACTGTTAAAAATCTTCAAAACCATGTATTTCCTATGGTAAATTGCCTGTATTGGCTGTAAATGGTCTTTTCCATCTATTACGTCAGTGTTTAAATGTATGCTAAATAAAACTTAATGTCTTTTGATGCTTTTGTGCTTAACGGCCTTAAAGGCCTTAACTGCTTGAACACCGCTAAATGCTGCTTGCAGCTTTAATTATTATTATTATTATTCTTCTGCCGTAAAACGCATCGTGCAGACCAAACCGTAAGTGCTAGAGACTTGAAACTTTGTCAGATGGTAGTACAAAAATCGAGGAGAGGTTATCAAATTATGAGCCCGATTGGCCCATAGGTGGCGCTATAGCAACCAATTGCGCGAAACTAATCATAACTCCTAAACCGTATGTCGTAGACTCAAGTGTCTTATATCATTAGAAAGCTGAAGACCTGGAGAACAAAACGTATATCTCCGATTTCATTTCCGCCATGATAGATTTTCCGCCATTTTGAATTTTGTCAAAAAACGACTTTTGCGAACTAGTCCCTGGTTTTTTGCCCGATCGGAACCAAACCAGTGCAGAAATGTTCTCTGTAGTCTGACTATCAATAATTATCGAAAAAAAGTTGAATTTTCGATTCGGGGTCGCTAGGGGGTGCAAAATGAACGTTGTGGGAGGAGCCTATTTTACTAAAACGGCTATAACTCCAGAAGTAAATGAGATAAGTTGACCAAACTTGGCACACATGTGTATAAGGACAGTCTGAGGTCACAGTAAAAAAATCGCATCGATTGAGCTCTAGGTGGCGCTATAACATGAAAAAAACATATGGCCACCTAGTGGTTTGTCCGATTGACTTGAAAATTGGTATGCAGTGTCTTGGTCCAAGGCCCCATGTATGTATATGAGGACATTGGCGTATCTCAAAAAACATGGCCGCCATCGGCCAATGAAGTTTGAGCACCTATTAGACAAGGTTAACGGAGGCCAATCGGAACGAAACTCGATGGGCATGTTCGACTCATGGCCCAAGAGGTCTGTAAGAGTTTTGAAAGAAATCGGCCACTAGTTGGCGCTAACGAGTTTTACGGCTCTGTAATCACGTGGTGTTGCACAAATCCCCACAATATGCATATCATTTGATAGATCTCCTCATGCTGAACAACTTTGCCTCTAGAACCATTGCTGTCAATCAAACCGTTCATTAAATATTCACGAATATGTTAAAAACCTACTTTTGCGAACTAGTCCCTGGTTTTTCGCCCGATCGGAACCAGACCAGTCTAGGACAATTCTCTGGACTCTCTAGATCAATAATTATCAAAAAAAAGTTGAACTTTGCCCTTTGGTTCACTGTAACAGGGTCATTTAGAAAAGGGGGCGTGTCAAAATGCACTCAAAAGCCTATAAATCATAAATAAAAACTCAGAACTTCACAAAAATTGATGGGCACATGTGTCATAACATGGTGAAGAAGCATGCAAAGTTTCATGGAGATCGGACAATAGGTGGCGCTATAACTGTTGAAAAGCTTTAAAACCATGTATTTCCTATGGTAAATTGCCTGTATTGGCTGTAAATGGTATGTTCCATCTATGATCTTATAATCTTTATATTATAATGTTCAAAATCAGTGCAGTACAATTCTCTGGACTCTCTAGATCAATAATCATCAGAAAAGGTATAATTTCTTCATTTGAATGGCTATAATAGGGTGTAAGTTGGATGGCTATAACAGCTATATTAGCTTGGATGGCTATAACAGGCAAAAAGTGTTATTTCATCATACCACTACCTAATATTGTTATATATAATTCATATTTAGACTTTATAAAATCATTAGTTTAACATTTACAATCACATTTTGTCCAAATTCATCTATTGCTCTGTACTCTCTAGATCAATAATTATCAGAAAAGGTTTAACTTCTTCATTTGGATGGTCCCCGAAAGCCTATATCTCTTCAATGAATGCTCAGATCTTCTTAAAAACATATCAGAACATGTGACTCTAAAGAAGATAAGAAATAATGCATCTATGAGAGTTAAAAAAGAGAAAATTATAAAAAAACAAATGGCATATTAACCCAATAAGTGGTATACTACTGCCCCCTGCTGTTTAAAATAGTCATTTTGTCATGATTCTAACTAATATTATTCTATAATTCTAATTTAGACTTGATAAAATCACTATTTTAATATTTACACTCACATTTTGTCAATTCATCTATTGCAGAATTACTATTGACAGTTGTATCACAGCAAAAGATGTACAATTCATCTATTGCTCTGTACTCTCTAGATCAATAATTATCAGAAAAGGTATAACTTCTTCATTTGGATGGTCCCCGAAAGCCTATATCTCTTCAATGAATGCTCAGATCTTCTTAAAAACACGTCAGAACATGTGACTCTAAAGAAGATAAGAAATAATGCATCTATGACAGTTAAAAAGGAGTAAATGATAAAAAACAAATGGCATATTAACCCAATAAGTGGTATACTACTGCCCCCTGCTGTTTAAAATAGTCATTTTGTCATGATTCTAACTAATATTATTCTATAATTCTAATTTAGTGACTTTATAAAATCACTATTTTAACATTTACACTCACATTTTGTCAATTCATCTATTGCAGAATTACTATTGACAGTTGTATCACAGTTACAAATGGGAATCCTAAAGTGAAAGTAAAAACGCTGTCCGCCATTTAGGCCACGCCCCCCCAGTACAAATTCACTCATAACTCGAAAACAGAAAGTCGCTGCGCGCTCAAATTTTGATGGTAAGGTCCTCTCGGGAATCTTGATCGAAATCTATCGTCGCGGGGCTCGGGAGCGCCCCCCCCCCCCCCCCCCCGCGGATCGCTAATCCGTGAGACCTGTGACTTGGAACGGCTGTAACACCCGATCTAGACCACCTAGATTCTTGAGGGAGAGCTTGTTGGAAAGGGCCCGTCCTCGTCTAGCTTCGATTCGAGTATGGTGCGATTTGGCCTGGGCATTCCCGAGATATAAGCCCACAAAGATATGCATTTCAACGGACATTACTCTCGGACCCAATCACTCAGCAACACTGGGATGGTCTTGTTCAAGAGGGCTCCTCTAACACTATCTAATTTCTGAGTTTCAGATTTTTTCACTTTCTTGTTCCCGAGATATAAGTAAAAAAAAACGAATTTCTTGTCATTCATTTCATGTAGGCTGTAAAACCGATGTTGTCCACTAGAGGGAGAAACAGCATTAGAATTCTTTAATCTTTTTAACCAGATTTCAGCAATGGCTAACAAACAAATGCTTAAAGATATTTATTATGTTGGAAACAATATTTATAATAAATAATATAATATTAAATAATGATTTATTAGAAAATTTAATATTTTTACATCACAAATAAACATCTGAAATGCTTAACACTAGAAGTGCCAGAATTCCATAACTACTAGAACTGCCACAAGCGGTCATTTTGACCATTAGATTGCAATCTCTATATCTTTAATGATAAATACCCAATTGAGAGATTAATGCATTTATTGTATTAGGATATCTTTTAAAAACAAAACACTAAACTGTACATTTAAAAAAGTTTAATTATACATTTATAAATATAGTAGCCCGTAATTATCGCATATTCAGAACAGATTGGCCTAGCTACATTTCCATATTCAACATAACTCAGAACAAGATAATAACAACTAAAAGTATCTTATTTAGATATTCTTTTGACAGTGAGAGAGACAATGTCACGGTTTATGAATTCGCTGTCTCCTTTCTCGTCTTGTTGTGTGTGTGTGTGTGTGTGCGTGTGTCATTGCAGCTGATCAGCATGCCCGCTCTGATCAACGCGCCAGCTGCAACTGATCAGCATTCGACCCTTTTTAGTGTTACTGTTGTCGCCTAGTCTTTGTCAGATCGTTGTAGATTTTTCCTGCGTGTTTGTTCCCTGCCTGTATCCCTTTTCCGTGTGTTATCCCGTGTTCAGCACTCCATGGTTCTACACGCAGCGTCCCTGTGCTGCCAAGGGCTTCATACCGGACATTTACACACCTTAACTCTCCCAGCATCTGACCAGCTCTCAATAAACATATCTGTCATTTTGCAATTGAATCTTCTGATTATTTCCTAATACACAAAGGTCAACCGCGAGAAATGTAACAAAAGAATACCGCGAAATTCAGTGCGGTCAATATGACCGTCTATGGCCGAAATAGGTAAATATGTTCATTTGTTTTTTTGCCTTATGTGTAATTTATATTAAAAACATTTTAAATGAAAATACAGACACTTTTAGGAAAAGTCAGGTACGAGCAGGATTTTATTTATTTTTTCAACAAAGTTATTGCAGATATAAAATTCAAAACGGTCAAAATGACCGCCGTGGCCGTTCTAGTGTTAAGGACCACAAAAAGAGATTTTCACAATATCATAACCCAAAATTGTGTGTGTGTGTGTGTGTGTGTAAGCATGCATAATGGAATTCACATTGAAAGACTGGTTGGCTTTAGTGTACAATACTGATTAAACCAAGTAGTTCAAAATAAAAGTGGTACTATAGCAATAAGTGCTCTTCTACTACCCTCTGCTGGACATTATACTTATTAATAGTCTTTTCACATGTGCTTTTGCATTCATATATTTAGACACTAAAAAATAACCTTATGTGACAATTACTATAATAACACAATCATATTTTGTCTTTCAATTCACTTTACTGTTCTGAAGCTTCACATAATTGCTAACAACGTGGTAAATCATAGTAAATCATGCTACAATCCTGCTTAATCATTCTAGAATGTGGTATATTATGATAAATTATTGTGTAACATTCGGTCACAACAAGGTAACATCAAGGTAAACTAAGACAAATCATTTACATTTACATTTAGTCATTTAGCAGACGCTTTTATCCAAAGCGACTTACAACTGAGGACTAAACCAAGCGAGTCATCGTGAATAGACAAAAACAACGCAAGAAGTGCTCAAAATACAAAGTTCAGACATTGCTCGGAGTAGCATAAGCCAGATAAGCAAGGATTTAAGGAAAAGGAAAGAATTTTTTTTTATTTTTTTTATGTTTAAGTGCTCACGGAAGAGATGAGTTTTCAGTTGTCTTTTGAATGCTGTCAGGGATTCTGCATTCCGGATGAGGGTGGGCAGATCATTCCTGAAATATGAATCCTGAAGGACAATTGCAGTAAACATTTTTTTTTTCCATCACATAGTTCAAATATCTGTATCTACAACAGAATGTGTGTGTGTAGTCCTAGGTTTCTAAATAAATGCTGAATAATCTGATTAATACTTTAAAAACACATTATGTGAAATGCTTATAGACCATTAAAGTATATTTTCATAATGACACATCCCAATAGCATTGAAAACCACAACAACAACAACATTTGTCTTTATTTGTGTGTGTGTGTGTGTGTGTGAGAGAAAGAGAGAGCATAATGTCTAAATATGAGTGCAAAAGCACCTGTGAAAAGACTTTATTAAATAAGTATAATGTCCAGTAGAGGGCAGTAGAAGACCACTTATTGGCTCACTTTCATTTTGACAGACTTGATTTTCACCAGTATTCTGTTTTTTCCTTATTAACTATTATAAAAATCATATTTTGTCAGAGTTTATCACTTCATTTGTTCTGATGCTTCACACAATTGCTAGCAACGTGGTAAATCATGGTAAATCACGATAGAAACATGGTAAATCATTGTAAACAATACTATTACATGGTGTATCATGGCAAATCATGCTACAATCCTGCGGTAAATCATTCTAGAATGTGGTATATCATGGTAAATCATCCTATAACATGGTAAATCATGCAAGAATCATATTAAATCATACTAGAATATGTTCAACTGTGGTAAATCATGCTAGAACAGGGTAAATCATGGTGAATCATACTAGAACTTGGTATATCATGGTAAACTATGGTAAATCATGCTAGATTCATGGTAAACTATACTGCAAAATTGTAAATAATGAAAAATCACACTGAAATGTGGTATATCATGGTAAATCATGCTAAAACATGGTCTATTCTATCTATGATCTCAGTGGTTAAATGCTTGCTACATACAACTTAATGTCTTTTGATGCTTTTGTGCTTAACGGCCTTAAAGGCCTTAACTGCTTGAACACCGCTAAATGCTGCTTGCAGCTTTAATTATTATTATTATTATTATTTTCCCCTAAAACGCATCGTGCAGCCCAAACCGTAAGGGCTGGAGCTCTGAAACTTTGTCAAATGGTAGTACAAAAATCGAGGAGAGGTTATCAAAGTATGACCCCAATTGGCCCATAGGTGGCGCTATAGCAATCAATTGCGCGTAACTGCTCATAACTCCTAAACCGTAAGGCGTAGCCTCAAGTGTCTTATATCATTGGAAAGCTGGACTCTTGACTTAAAAAACGTATATCTCCGATTTCATTTCCGGTATGCAAATTTTTCCGCCATTTTGAAATTTGTCAAAAACCTACTTTTGCGAACTAGTCCCTGGTTTTTTTAACAATCGGAACCAAACCAGTGCGGAAATGTTCTCTGGAGTCTGAATATCAATAATTATCGAAAAAAAGTTGAAATTTCGATAACCTGTCGCTAGGGGGCGCAAAATGAAAGTTGTGGGAGGAGCCTATTTTACTAAAACGGCTATAACTCCAGAAGTAAATGAGATATCTTCACCAAACTTGGCACACATGTGTATAAGGACAGTCTGGGGTCACAGTAAAAAAACCGCGTCGATTTAACACTAGGTGGCGCTATAACATTAAAAAAACATAAAAAGGGGTGTGGCCACGTGACCGTTAGTCCGATTTACTTGAAAATTGGTATGCAGTGTCTTGGTCCAAGGCCCCATGTATGTGTAAAAGGATATTGGCGTATCTCAAAAAACATGGCCGCCATTGGCCAATGAATTTGAGCACCTATAAGACAAGGTTAACAGAAGCCAATCGGAACGGAACTCGCTGGGCATGTTCGACTCATGGCCAAAGAGGTCTGTAAGAGTTTTGAAAGAAATCGGCCACTAGTTGGCGCTAACGAGTTTTACGGCTCTGTAATCACGTGGTGTTGCACATATTGCCAAAACATGCATATCATTTGATAGACCTCCTCATGCTGAACAACTTTGCCTCTAGAACCATTGCTGTCAATCAAACCGTTCATTCAATATTCATGAATATGTTAAAAACCTACTTTTGCGAACTAGTCCCTGGTTTTTCGCCCAATTGGAACCAGACCAGTCTAGGTCAATTCTCTGGACTCTCTAGATCAATAATTATCAAAAAAAAGTTGAACTTTGCCCTTTGGTTTGCTATAACAGGGTCATTACAAAAAGGGGCGTGTCAAAACATACTCAAAAGCCTATAAATCATAAATAAAAACTCAGAACTTCACAAAAATTGGTACGCATATGTGACATAACATCATGAACAAGCATGCAAAGTTTTATGGAGATCGGACAATAGGTGGCGCTATAACTGTTGAAAAGCTTTAAAACCATGTATTTCCTATGGTAAATTGCCTGTATTGGCTGTAAATGGTCTTTTCCATCTATTACATCAGTGTTTAAATGTATGCTAAATAAAACTTAATGTCTTTTGATGCTTTTGTACTTAACGGCCTTAAAGGCCTTAACTGCTTGAACACCGCTAAATGCTGCTTGCAGCTTTAATTAGGTGTTCAAGCACGAAGTGCTGAAAACCTATTGTAATTGCTATTTGAAAAAAAAAAAAAACCTAAAACGCATCGTGCAGCCCAAACCGTAAGGCCTAGAGACTTGAAACCTGGCCAGGTGCTAGGGCCTCAGTTTGGGGAGAACCTATCAGAGCATGACCCCGATTGGCCCATAGGTGGCGCTACAGCAACCAAAAGTACTGAATTGCTCATATCTCCTAGACCGTTTGACTTAGAATCAAGCTTTTTGCACCACTGTGTTCCTTGGCTCAAGATGGACAAGATGTATATCTCGGATTCTCGATTTGAGCAAAAAAAAAATTGTTATGGCCAATTCTGTCCAAAACCTACTTTTGCGAACTAGTCCGTGGTTTTTTGCCTGATCGGAACCAGACCAGTCTAGGACAATTCTATGGACTCTCTAGATCAATAATTATCAAAAAAAAGTTGAACTTTGCCCTTTGGTTCACTGTAACAGGGTCATTTAGTAAAGGGGGCGTGTCAAAATACACTCAAAAGCCTATAAATCATAAATAAAAACTCAGAACTTCACAAAAATTGATGAGCACATGTGTCATAACATGGTGAAGAAGCATGCAGAGTTTCATGGAGATCGGACCATAGGTTGCGCTATAACTGTCAAAAAGGTCCCCTATTATTAGGTGTTCAAGCACGAAGTGCTGAAAACCTATTGTAATTGCTATTTGAAAAAAAAAAAAAACCTAAAACGCATCGTGCAGCCCAAACCGTAAGGCCTAGAGACTTGAAACCTGGCCAGGTGCTAGGGCCTCAGTTTGGGGAGAACCTATCAGAGCATGACCCCGATTGGCCCATAGGTGGCGCTACAGCAACCAAAAGTACTAAATTGCTCATATCTCCTAGACCATTTGACTTAGAATCAAGCTTTTTGCACCACTGTGTTCCTTGGCTCAAGATGGACAAGATGTATATCTCGGATTCTCGATTTGAGCAAAAAAAAAATTTGTTATGGCCAATTTTGTCCAAAACCTACTTTTGCGAACTAGTCCGTGGTTTTTTGCCTGATCGGAACCAGACCAGTCTAGGACAATTCTATGGACTCTCTACATCAATAATTATCAAAAAAAAGTTGAACTTTGCCCTTTGGTTCACTGTAACAGGGTCATTTAGTCAAGGGGGCGTGTCAAAATACACTCAAAAGCCTATAAATCATAAATAAAAACTCAGAACTTCACAAAAATTGATGAGCACATGTGTCATAACATGGTGAAGAAGCATGCAGAGTTTCATGGAGATCGGACCATACGTTGCGCTATAACTGTCAAAAAGGTCCCCTATTATTAGGTGTTCAAGCACGAAGTGCTGAAAACCTATTGTAATTGCTATTTGAAAAAAAAAAAAAACCTAAAACGCATCGTGCAGCCCAAACCGTAAGGCCTAGAGACTTGAAACCTGGCCAGGTGCTAGGGCCTCAGTTTGGGGAGAACCTATCAGAGCATGACCCCGATTGGCCCATAGGTGGCGCTACAGCAACCAAAAGTACTAAATTGCTCATATCTCCTAGACCGTTTGACTTAGAATCAAGCTTTTTGCACCACTGTGTTCCTTGGCTCAAGATGGACAAGATGTATATCTCGGATTCTCGATTTGAGCAAAAAAAAAATTTGTTATGGCCATATCATTTGATAGATCTCCTCATGCTGAACAACTTTGCCTCTGTAAATTGCCTGTATTGGCTGTAAATGGTCTTTTCCATCTATTACGTCAGTGTTTAAATGTATGCTAAATAAAACTTAATGTCTTTTGATGCTGTTGTGCTTAACGGCCTTAAAGGCCTTAACTGCTTGAACACCGCTAAATGCTGCTTGCAGCTTTAATTAGGTGTTCAAGCACGAAGTGCTGAAAACCTATTGTAATTGTACTGATTTTTATTATTAGGTGTTCAAGCACGAAGTGCTGAAAACCTATTGTAATTGTACTGATTTTTATTATTATTATTATTATTATTATTATTATTATTTTCCCCTAAAACGCATCGTGCAGCCCAAACCGTAAGGGCTGGAGCTCTGAAACTTTGTCAAATGGTAGTACAAAAATCGAGGAGAGGTTATCAAAGTATGACCCCAATTGGCCCATAGGTGGCGCTATAGCAATCAATTGCGCGTAACTGCTCATAACTCCTAAACCGTAAGGCGTAGCCTCAAGTGTCTTATATCATTGGAAAGCTGGACTCTTGACTTAAAAAACGTATATCTCCGATTTCATTTCCGGTATGCCAATTTTTCCGCCATTTTGAAATTTGTCAAAAACCTACTTTTGCGAACTAGTCCCTGGTTTTTTTAACAATCGGAACCAAACCAGTGCAGAAATGTTCTCTGGAGTCTGAATATCAATAATTATCGAAAAAAAGTTGAAATTTCGATAACCTGTCGCTAGGGGGCGCAAAATGAAAGTTGTGGGAGGAGCCTATTTTACTAAAACGGCTATAACTCCAGAAGTAAATGAGATATCTTCACCAAACTTGGCACACATGTGTATAAGGACAGTCTGGGGTCACAGTAAAAAAACCGCGTCGATTTAACACTAGGTGGCGCTATAACATTAAAAAAACATAAAAAGGGGTGTGGCCACGTGACCGTTAGTCCGATTTACTTGAAAATTGGTATGCAGTGTCTTGGTCCAAGGCCCCATGTATGTGTAAAAGGATATTGGCGTATCTCAAAAAACATGGCCGCCATTGGCCAATGAATTTGAGCACCTATAAGACAAGGTTAACAGAAGCCAATCGGAACGGAACTCGCTGGGCATGTTCGACTCATGGCCAAAGAGGTCTGTAAGAGTTTTGAAAGAAATCGGCCACTAGTTGGCGCTAACGAGTTTTACGGCTCTGTAATCACGTGGTGTTGCACATATTGCCAAAACATGCATATCATTTGATAGACCTCCTCATGCTGAACAACTTTGCCTCTAGAACCATTGCTGTCAATCAAACCGTTCATTCAATATTCATGAATATGTTAAAAACCTACTTTTGCGAACTAGTCCCTGGTTTTTCGCCCAATTGGAACCAGACCAGTCTAGGTCAATTCTCTGGACTCTCTAGATCAATAATTATCAAAAAAAAGTTGAACTTTGCCCTTTGGTTTGCTATAACAGGGTCATTACAAAAAGGGGCGTGTCAAAACATACTCAAAAGCCTATAAATCATAAATAAAAACTCAGAACTTCACAAAAATTGGTACGCATATGTGACATAACATCATGAACAAGCATGCAAAGTTTTATGGAGATCGGACAATAGGTGGCGCTATAACTGTTGAAAAGCTTTAAAACCATGTATTTCCTATGGTAAATTGCCTGTATTGGCTGTAAATGGTCTTTTCCATCTATTACATCAGTGTTTAAATGTATGCTAAATAAAACTTAATGTCTTTTGATGCTTTTGTACTTAACGGCCTTAAAGGCCTTAACTGCTTGAACACCGCTAAATGCTGCTTGCAGCTTTAATTATTATTATTATTATTATTATTTTCCCCTAAAACGCATCGTGCAGCCCAAACCGTAAGGGCTGGAGCTCTGAAACTTTGTCAAATGGTAGTACAAAAATCGAGGAGAGGTTATCAAAGTATGACCCCAATTGGCCCATAGGTGGCGCTATAGCAATCAATTGCGCGTAACTGCTCATAACTCCTAAACCGTAAGGCGTAGCCTCAAGTGTCTTATATCATTGGAAAGCTGGACTCTTGACTTAAAAAACGTATATCTCCGATTTCATTTCCGGTATGCAAATTTTTCCGCCATTTTGAAATTTGTCAAAAACCTACTTTTGCGAACTAGTCCCTGGTTTTTTGAACAATCGGAACCAAACCAGTGCAGAAATGTTCTCTGGAGTCTGAATATCAATAATTATTGAAAAAAAGTTGAAATTTCGATAACCTGTCGCTAGGGGGCGCAAAATGAAAGTTGTGGGAGGAGCCTATTTTACTAAAACGGCTATAACTCCAGAAGTAAATGAGATATCTTCACCAATCTTGGCACACATGTGTATAAGGACAGTTTGGGGTCACAGTAAAAAAACCGCGTCGATTTAATACTAGGTGGCGCTATAACATTAAAAAAACATAAAAAGGGGTGTGGCCACGTGACCGTTGGTCCGATTTACTTGAAAATTGGTATGCAGTGTCTTGGTCCAAGGCCCCATGTATGTATATGAGGACATTGGCGTATCTCAAAAAACATGGCCGCCATCGGCCAATGAAGTTTGAGCACCTATGAGACGAGGTTAACGAAAGCCGATCGGAACGAAACTCGATGGGCATGTTCGACTCATGGTCCAAGTGGTCTGTAAGAGTTTTGAAAAAAATCGGCCACTAGTTGGCGCTAACGAGTTCTACGGCTCTGTAATCACGTGGTGGTGCACATATTCCCACAAAATGCATATCATTTGATAGATCTCCTCATGCTGAACAACTTTGCCTCTATAACCATTGCTGTCAATCAAACCGTTCATTAAATATTCACGAATATGTTAAAAACCTACTTTTGCAAACTAGTCCCTGGTTTTTTGCCCGATCGGAACCAGACCAGTCTAGGACAATTCTCTGGACTCTCTAGTTCAATAATTATCGAAAAAAAGTTGAACTTTGCCCTTTGATTTGCTATAACAGGGTAATTTATAAAAAGGGGCGTGTCAAAACACACTCAAAAGCCTATAAATCATAAATAAAAACTCAGAACTTCACAAAAATTGGTGAGCATATGTGACATAACATCATGAACAAGCATGCAAAGTTTTATGGAGATCGGACAATAGGTGGCGCTATAACTGTTGAAAAGCTTTAAAACCATGTATTTCCTATGGTAAATTGCTTGTATTGGCTGTAAATGGTCTTTTCCATCTATTATGTCTGTGGTTAAATGTATGCTAAATAAAACTTAATGTCTTTTGATGCTTTTATGATTAAAGGCCTGAAAAATCACACTAAAATACTGTATATCATGGTAAATCATGCTAAAGATAGTCTATTCCATCTATAATGGAAATGTTTAAATGCTTGCTACATAAAACGTAATGTCTTTTGATGCTTATACGCTTAACTGCCTTAACTGCCTTAACTGCTTGAACACCGCTAAATGCTGCTAGCAGCTTTAATTATTAGGTGTTCAAGCACGAAGTGCTGAAAACCTATTGTATTTGTAAGGATTTTTATTATTATTATTATTCTGCCGTAAAACGCATCGTGCAGACCAAACCGTAAGAGCTAGAGACTTGATATTTGGGATTAAGGTAGCACAGAAATCGAGGAGAGGTTATCAAAATATGACCCCAATTGGCCCATAGGTGGCGCTATAGCAATCAATTGCGCGTAACTGCTCATAACTCCTAAACCGTAAGGCGTAGCCTCAAGTGTCTTATATCATTGGAAAGCTGGACTCTTGACTTAAAAAACGTATATCTCCGATTTCATTTCCGGTATGCAAATTTTTCCGCCATTTTGAAATTTGTCAAAAAACTACTTTTGCGAACTAGTCCCTGGTTTTTTGCACAATCGGAACCAAACCAGTGCAGAAATGTTCTCTGGAGTCTGAATATCAATAATTATCGAAAAAAAGTTGAAATTTCGATAACCTGTCGCTAGGGGGCGGAAAATGAACGTTGTGGGAGGAGCCTATTTTACTAAAACGGCTATAACTCCAGAAGTAAATGAGATATCTTCACCAAACTTGGCACACATGTGTATAAGGACAGTCTGGGGTCACAGTAAAAAAACCGCGTCGATTTAACACTAGGTGGCGCTATAACATTAAAAAAACATAAAAAGGGGTGTGGCCACGTGACCGTTAGTCCGATTGACTTGAAAATTGGTATGCAGTGTCTTGGTCCAAGGCCCCATGTATGTGTAAAAGGATATTGGTGTATCTCAAAAAACATGGCCGCCATTGGCCAATGAAGTTTGAGCACCTATGAGACGAGGTTAACGGAGGCCGATCGGAACGAAACTCGATGGGCATGTTCGACTCATGGCCGAAGAGGCCTGTAAGAGTTTTGAAAGAAATCGGCCACTAGTTGGCGCTACCGAGTTTTACGGCTCTGTAATCACGTGGTGTTGCACATATCCCCACAAAATGCATATCATTTAATAGATCTCCTCATGCTGAACAACTTTGCCTCTATAACCATTGCTGTCAATCAAACCGTTCATTAAATATTCACGAATATGTTAAAAACCTACTTTTGCGAACTAGTCCCTGGTTTTTCGCCCGATTGGAACCAGACTAGTTTAGGACAATTCTCTGGACTCTCTAGATCAATAATTATCGAAAAAAAGTTGAACTTTGCCCTTTGATTTGCTATAACACGGTAATTTATAAAAAGGGGCGTGTCAAAACACACTCAAAAGCCTATAAATCATAAATAAAAACTCAGAACTTCACAAAAATTGGTGAGCATATGTGACATAACATCATGAACAAGCATGCAAAGTTTTATGGAGATCGGACAATAGGTGGCGCTATAACTGTTGAAAAGCTTTAAAACCATGTATTTCCTATGGTAAATTGCTTGTATTGGCTGTAAATGGTGTTTTCCATCTATTATGTCTGTGGTTAAATGTATGCTAAATAAAACTTAATGTCTTCTGATGCTTTTGTGATTAAAGGCCTGAAAAATCACACTAAAATACTGTATATCATGGTAAATCATGCTAAAGATAGTCTATTCCATCTATAATGGAAATGTTTAAATGGTTGCTACATAAAACGTAATGTCTTTTGATGCTTATACGCTTAACTGCCTTAACTGCCTTAACTGCTTGAACACCGCTAAATGCTGCTAGCAGCTTTAATTATTAGGTGTTCAAGCACGAAGTGCTGAAAACCTATTGTATTTGTAAGGATTTTTATTAGGTGTTCAAGCACGAAGTGCTGAAAACCTATTGTAATTGTACTGATTTTTATTATTATTATTAGGTGTTCAAGCACGAAGTGCTGAAAACCTATTGTAATTGTACTGATTTTTATTATTATTATTATTATTATTATTATTATTATTATTATTATTCTTCTGCCGTAAAACGCATCGTGCAGACCAAACCGTAAGTGCTAGAGACTTGAAACTTTGTCAGATGGTAGTACAAAAATCGAGGAGAGGTTATCAAATTATGAGCCCGATTGGCCCATAGGTGGCGCTATAGCAACCAATTGCGCGAAACTGCTCATAACTCCTAAACCGTATGTCGTAGACTCAAGTGTCTTATATCATTGGAAAGCTGAAGACCTGGAGAACAAAACGTATATCTCCGATTTCATTTCCGCCATGATAGATTTTCCGCCATTTTGAATTTTGTCAAAAAACGACTTTTGCGAACTAGTCCCTGGTTTTTTGCCCGATCGGAACCAAACCAGTGCAGAAATGTTCTCTGGAGTCTGAATATCAATAATTATCGAAAAAAAGTTGAATGTTCGATTCAGGGTTGCTAGGGGGCGCAAAATGAACGTTGTGGGAGGAGCCTATTTTACTAAAACGGCTATAACTCCAGAAGTAAATGAGATAAGTTGACCAAACTTGGCACACATGTGTATAAGGACAGTCTGAGGTCACAATAAAAAAATCGAATCGATTGAGCTCTAGGTGGCGCTATAACATGAAAAAAACATATGGCCACCTAGTGGTTTGTCCGATTGACTTGAAAATTGGTATGCAGTGTCTTGGTCCAAGGCCCCATGTATGTATATGAGGACATTGGCGTATCTCAAAAAACATGGCCGCCATCGGCCAATGAAGTTTGAGCACCTATGAGACGAGGTTAACGAAAGCCGATCGGAACGAAACTCGATGGGCATGTTTGACTCATGGCCCAAGTGGTCTGTAAGAGTTTTGAAAAAAATCGGCCACTAGTTGGCGCTAACGAGTTCTACGGCTCTGTAATCACGTGGTGGTGCACATATTCCCACAAAATGCATATCATTTGATAGATCTCCTCATGCTGAACAACTTTGCCTCTAGAACCATTGCTGTCAATCAAACCGTTCATTAAATATTCACGAATATGTTAAAAACCTACTTTTGCGAACTAGTCCCTGGTTTTTCGCCCGATCGGAACCAGACCAGTCTAGGACAATTCTCTGGACTCTCTAGATCAATAATTATCAAAAAAAAGTTGAACTTTGCGCTTTGGTTCACTGTAACAGGGTCATTTAGAAAATGGACGTGTCAAAACACACTCAAAAGCCTATAAATCATAAATAAAAACTCAGAACTTCACAAAAATTGGTACGCATATGTGACATAACATCATGAACAAGCATGCAAAGTTTTATGGAGATCGGACAATAGGTGGCGCTATAACTGTTGAAAAGCTTTAAAACCATGTATTTCCTATGGTAAATTGCCTGTATTGGCTGTAAATGGTCTTTTCCATCTATTACATCAGTGTTTAAATGTATGCTAAATAAAACTTAATGTCTTTTGATGCTTTTGTGCTTAACGGCCTTAAAGGCCTTAACTGCTTGAACACCGCTAAATGCTGCTTGCAGCTTTAATTATTATTAGGTGTTCAAGCACGAAGTGCTGAAAACCTATTGTAATTGTACTGATTTTTATTATTAGGTGTTCAAGCACGAAGTGCTGAAAACCTATTGTAATTGTACTGATTTTTATTAGGTGTTCAAGCACGAAGTGCTGAAAACCTATTGTAATTGTACTGATTTTTATTATTATTATTATTATTATTATTCTTCTGCCGTAAAACGCATCGTGCAGACCAAACCGTAAGTGCTAGAGACTTGAAACTTTGTCAGATGGTAGTACAAAAATCGAGGGGAGGTTATCAAATTATGAGCCCGATTGGCCCATAGGTGGCGCTATAGCAACCAATTGCGCGAAACTGCTCATAACTCCTAAACCGTATGTCGTAGACTCAAGTGTCTTATATCAGTGGAAAGCTGAAGACCTGGAGAACAAAACGTATATCTCCGATTTCATTTCCGCCATGATAGATTTTCCACCATTTTGAATTTTGTCAAAAAACGACTTTTGCAAACTAGTCCCTGGTTTTTTGCCCGATCGGAACCAAACCAGTGCAGAAATGTTCTCTGGAGTCTGAATATCAATAATTATCGAAAAAAAGTTGAATTTTCGATTCAGGGTTGCTAGGGGGCGCAAAATGAACGTTGTGGGAGGAGCCTATTTTACTAAAACGGCTATAACTCCAGAAGTAAATGAGATAAGTTGACCAAACTTGGCACACATGTGTATTAGGACAGTCTGAGGTCACAGTAAAAAAATCGCATCGATTGAGCTCTAGGTGGCGCTATAACATGAAAAAAACATATGGCCACCTAGTGGTTTGTCCGATTGACTTGAAAATTGGTATGCAGTGTCTTGGTCCAAGGCCCCATATATGTGTATGAGGACATTGGCGTATCTCAAAAAACATGGCCGCCATTGGCCAATGAAGTTTGAGCACCTATGAGACGAGGTTAACGAAGGCCGATCGGAACGAAACTCGATGGGCATGTTCGACTCATGGCCCAAGTGGTCTGTAAGAGTTTTGAAAAAAATCGGCCACTAGTTGGCGCTAACGAGTTCTACGGCTCTGTAATCACGTGTTGGTGCACATATTCCCACAAAATGCATATCATTTGATAGATCTCCTCATGCTGAACAACTTTGCCTCTAGAACCATTGCTGTCAATCAAACCGTTCATTAAATATTCACGAATATGTTAAAAACCTACTTTTGCGAACTAGTCCCTGGTTTTTCGCCCGATCGGAACCAGACCAGTCTAGGACAATTCTCTGAACTCTCTAGATCAATAATTATCAAAAAAAAGTTGAACTTTGCGCTTTGGTTCACTGTAACAGGGTCATTTAGAAAATGGACGTGTCAAAACACACTCAAAAGCCTATAAATCATATATAAAAACTCAGAACTTCACAAAAATTGGTACGCATATGTGACATAACATCATGAACAAGCATGCAAAGTTTTATGGAGATCGGACAATAGGTGGCGCTATAACTGTTGAAAAGCTTTAAAACCATGTATTTCCTATGGTAAATTGCCTGTATTGGCTGTAAATGGTCTTTTCCATCTATTACGTCAGTGTTTAAATGTATGCTAAATAAAACTTAATGTCTTTTGATGCCGTTGTGCTTAACGGCCTTAAAGGCCTTAACTGCTTGAACACCGCTAAATGCTGCTTGCAGCTTTAATTATTAGGTGTTCAAGCACGAAGTGCTGAAAACCTATTGTAATTGTACTGATTTTTATTATTATTATTATTATTATTATTATTATTATTATTATTATTCTTCTGCCGTAAAACGCATCGTGCAGACCAAACCGTAAGTGCTAGAGACTTGAAACTTTGTCAGATGGTAGTACAAAAATCGAGGAGAGGTTATCAAATTATGAGCCCGATTGGCCCATAGGTGGCGCTATAGCAACCAATTGCGCGAAACTGCTCATAACTCCTAAACCGTATGTCGTAGACTCAAGTGTCTTATATCAGTGGAAAGCTGAGGACCTGGAGAACAAAACGTATATCTCCGATTTCATTTCCGCCATGATAGATTTTCCGCCATTTTGAATTTTGTCAAAAAACGACTTTTGCGAACTAGTCCCTGGTTTTTTGCCCGATCGGAACCAAACCAGTGCAGAAATGTTCTCTGGAGTCTGAATATCAATAATTATCGAAAAAAAGTTGAATTTTCGATTCGGGGTCGCTAGGGGGTGCAAAATGAACGTTGTGGGAGGAGCCTATTTTACTAAAACGGCTATAACTCCAGAAGTAAATGAGATAAGTTGACCAAACTTGGCACACATGTGTATAAGGACAGTCTGAGGTCACAGTAAAAAAATCGAATCGATTGAGCTCTAGGTGGCGCTATAACATGAAAAAAACATATGGCCACCTAGTGGTTTGTCCGATTGACTTGAAAATTGGTATGCAGTGTCTTGGTCCAAGGCCCCATGTATGTGTAAAAGGATATTGGCGTATCTCAAAAAACATGGCCGCCATCGGCCAATGAAGTTTGAGCACCTATGAGACGAGGTTAACGAAGGCTGATCGGAACGAAACTCGATGGGCATGTTCGACTCATGGCCCAAGAGGTCTGTAAGAGTTTTGAAACAAATCGGCCACTAGTTGGCGCTAACGAGTTCTACGGCTCTGTAATCACGTGGTGGTGCACATATTCCCACAAAATGCATATCATTTGATAGATCTCCTCATGCTGAACAACTTTGCCTCAAGAATCATTGCTGTCAATCAAACCGTTCATTAAATATTCACGAATATGTTAAAAACCTACTTTTGCGAACTAGTCCCTGGTTTTTCGCCCGATCGGAACCAGACCAGTCTAGGACAATTCTCTGGACTCTCTAGATCAATAATTATCAAAAAAAGTTGAACTTTGCGCTTTGGTTCACTGTAACAGGGTCATTTAGAAAATGGACGTGTCAAAACACACTCAAAAGCCTATAAATCATAAATAAAAACTCAGAACTTCACAAAAATTGGTACGCATATGTGACATAACATCATGAACAAGCATGCAAAGTTTTATGGAGATCGGACAATAGATGGCGCTATAACTGTTGAAAAGCTTTAAAACCATGTATTTCCTATGGTAAATTGCCTGTATTGGCTGTAAATGGTCTTTTCCATCTATTACGTCAGAGTTTAAATGTATGCTAAATAAAACTTAATGTCTTTTGATGCTTTTGTGCTTAACGGCCTTAAAGGCCTTAACTGCTTGAACACCGCTAAATGCTGCTTGCAGCTTTAATTATTATTATTATTATTATTCTTCTGCCGTAAAACGCATCGTGCAGACCAAACCGTAAGTGCTAGAGACTTGAAACTTTGTCAGATGGTAGTACAAAAATCGAGGAGAGGCTATCAAATTATGAGCCCGATTGGCCCATAGGTGGCGCTATAGCAACCAATTGCGCGAAACTGCTCATAACTCCTAAACCGTATGTCGTAGACTCAAGTGTCTTATATCATTGGAAAGCTGAAGACCTGGAGAACAAAACGTATATCTCCGATTTCATTTCCGCCATGATAGATTTTCCGCCATTTTGAATTTTGTCAAAAAACGACTTTTGCGAACTAGTCCCTGGTTTTTTGCCCGATCGGAACCAAACCAGTGCAGAAATGTTCTCTGGAGTCTGACTATCAATAATTATCGAAAAAAAGTTGAATTTTCGATTCAGGGTTGCTAGGGGGCGCAAAATGAACGTTGTGGGAGGAGCCTATTTTACTAAAACGGCTATAACTCCAGAAGTAAATGAGATAAGTTGACCAAACTTGGCACACATGTGTATAAGGACAGTCTGAGGTCACAGTAAAAAAATCGCATCGATTGAGCTCTAGGTGGCGCTATAACATGAAAAAAACATATGGCCACCTAGTGGTTTGTCCGATTGACTTGAAAATTGGTATGCAGTGTCTTGGTCCAAGGCCCCATGTATGTATATGAGGACATTGGCGTATCTCAAAAAACATGGCCGCCATCGGCCAATGAAGTTTGAGCACCTATGAGACGAGGTTAACGAAAGCCGATCGGAACGAAACTCGATGGGCATGTTCGACTCATGGCCCAAGTGGTCTGTAAGAGTTTTGAAAAAAATCGGCCACTAGTTGGCGCTAACGAGTTCTACGGCTCTGTAATCACGTGGTGGTGCACATATTCCCACAAAATGCATATCATTTGATAGATCTCCTCATGCTGAACAACTTTGCCTCTAGAACCATTGCTGTCAATCAAACCGTTCATTAAATATTCACGAATATGTTAAAAACCTACTTTTGCGAACTAGTCCCTGGTTTTTCGCCCGATCGGAACCAGACCAGTCTAGGACAATTCTCTGGACTCTCTAGATCAATAATTATCAAAAAAAAGTTGAACTTTTCCCTTTGGTTTGCTATAACAGGATCATTTATAAAAAGGGGCGTGTCAAAACACACTCAACAGCCTATAAATCATAAATAAAAACTCAGAACTTCACAAAAATTGGTGAGCATATGTGACATAACATCATGAACAAGCATGCAAAGTTTTATGGAGATCGGACAATAGGTGGCGCTATAACTGTTAAAAATCTTCAAAACCATGTATTTCCTATGGTAAATTGCCTGTATTGGCTGTAAATGGTCTTTTCCATCTATTACGTCAGTGTTTAAATGTATGCTAAATAAAACTTAATGTCTTTTGATGCTTTTGTGCTTAACGGCCTTAAAGGCCTTAACTGCTTGAACACCGCTAAATGCTGCTTGCAGCTTTAATTATTATTATTATTATTATTATTATTATTCTTCTGCCGTAAAACGCATCGTGCAGACCAAACCGTAAGTGCTAGAGACTTGAAACTTTGTCAGATGGTAGTACAAAAATCGAGGAGAGGTTATCAAATTATGAGCCCGATTGGCCCATAGGTGGCGCTATAGCAACCGATTGCGCAAAACTGCTCATAACTCCTAAACCGTAAGTCGTACACTCAAGTGTCTTATATCAGTGGAAAGCTGAGAACCTGGAGAACAAAACGTATATCTCCGATTTCATTTCCGCCATGATAGATTTTCCGCCATTTTGAATTTTGTCAAAAAACGACTTTTGCGAACTAGTCCCTGGTTTTTTGCCCGATCGGAACCAAACCAGTGCAGAAATGTTCTCTGGAGTCTGAATATCAATAATTATCGAAAAAAAGTTGAATTTTCGATTCAGGGTCGCTAGGGGGCGCAAAATGAACGTTGTGGGAGGAGCCTATTTTACTAAAACGGCTATAACTCCAGAAGTAAATGAGATAAGTTTACCAAACTTGGCACACATGTGTATAAGGACAGTCTGAGGTCACAGTAAAAAAATCGCATCGATTGAGCTCTAGGTGGCGCTATAACATGAAAAAAACATATGGCCACCTAGTGGTTTGTCCGATTGACTTGAAAATTGGTATGCAGTGTCTTGGTCCAAGGCCCCATGTATGTATATGAGGACATTGGCGTATCTCAAAAAACATGGCCGCCATCGGCCAATGAAGTTTGAGCACCTATGAGACGAGGTTAACGAAAGCCGATCGGAACGAAACTCGATGGGCATGTTCGACTCATGGCCCAAGTGGTCTGTAAGAGTTTTGAAAAAAATCGGCCACTAGTTGGCGCTAACGAGTTCTACGGCTCTGTAATCACGTGGTGGTGCACATATTCCCACAAAATGCATATCATTTGATAGATCTCCTCATGCTGAACAACTTTGCCTCTAGAACCATTGCTGTCAATCAAACCGTTCATTAAATATTCACGAATATGTTAAAAACCTACTTTTGCGAACTAGTCCCTGGTTTTTCGCCCGATCGGAACCAGACCAGTCTAGGACAATTCTCTGGACTCTCTAGATCAATAATTATCAAAAAAAAGTTGAACTTTGCGCTTTGGTTCACTGTAACAGGGTCATTTAGAAAATGGACGTGTCAAAACACACTCAAAAGCCTATAAATCATAAATAAAAACTCAGAACTTCACAAAAATTGGTACGCATATGTGACATAACATCATGAACAAGCATGCAAAGTTTTATGGAGATCGGACAATAGGTGGCGCTATAACTGTTGAAAAGCTTTAAAACCATGTATTTCCTATGGTAAATTGCCTGTATTGGCTGTAAATGGTCTTTTCCATCTATTACGTAAGTGTTTAAATGTATGCTAAATAAAACTTAATGTCTTTTGATGCTTTTGTGCTTAACGGCCTTAAAGGCCTTAACTGCTTGAACACCGCTAAATGCTGCTTGCAGCTTTAATTAGGTGTTCAAGCACGAAGTGCTGAAAACCTATTGTAATTGTACTGATTTTTATTATTATTATTATTATTATTATTATTATTATTCTTCTGCCGTAAAACGCATCGTGCAGACCAAACCGTAAGTGCTAGAGACTTGAAACTTTGTCAAATGGTAGTACAAAAATCGAGGAGAGGTTATCAAATTATGAGCCCGATTGGCCCATAGGTGGCGCTATAGCAACCAATTGCGCGAAACTGCTCATAACTCCTAAACCGTATGTCGTAGACTCAAGTGTCTTATATCAGTGGAAAGCTGAGGACCTGGAGAACAAAACGTATATCTCCGATTTCATTTCCGCCATGATAGATTTTCCGCCATTTTGAATTTAGTCAAAAAACGACTTTTGCAAACTAGTCCCTGGTTTTTTGCCCGATCGGAACCAAACCAGTGCAGAAATGTTCTCTGGAGTCTGAATATCAATAATTATTGAAAAAAAGTTGAATTTTCGATTCGGGGTCGCTAGGGGGTGCAAAATGAACGTTGTGGGAGGAGCCTATTTTACTAAAACGGCTATAACTCCAGAAGTAAATGAGATAAGTTGACCAAACTTGGCACACATGTGTATAAGGACAGTCTGAGGTCACAGTAAAAAAATCGCATCGATTGAGCTCTAGGTGGTGCTATAACATGAAAAAAACATATGGCCACCTAGTGGTTTGTCCGATTGACTTGAAAATTGGTATGCAGTGTCTTGGTCCAAGGCCCCATGTATGTATATGAGGACATTGGCGTATCTCAAAAAACATGGCCGCCATCGGCCAATGAACTTTGAGCACCTATGAGACGAGGTTAACGAAAGCCGATCGGAACGAAACTCGATGGGCATGTTCGACTCATGGCCCAAGTGGTCTGTAAGAGTTTTGAAAAAAATCGGCCACTAGTTGGCGCTAACGAGTTCTACGGCTCTGTAATCACGTGGTGGTGCACATATTCTCACAAAATGCATATCATTTGATAGATCTCCTCATGCTGAACAACTTTGCCTCTAGAACCATTGCTGTCAATCAAACCGTTCATTAAATATTCACGAATATGTTAAAAACCTACTTTTGCGAACTAGTCCCTGGTTTTTTGCCCGATCGGAACCAGACCAGTCTAGGACAATTCTCTGGACTCTCTAGATCAATAATTATCAAAAAAAAGTTGAACTTTGCGCTTTGGTTCACTGTAACAGGGTCATTTAGAAAATGGACGTGTCAAAACACACTCAAAAGCCTATAAATCATAAATAAAAACTCAGAACTTCACAAAAATTGGTACGCATATGTGACATAACATCATGAACAAGCATGCAAAGTTTTATGGAGATCGGACAATAGGTGGCGCTATAACGGTTGAAAAGCTTTAAAACCATGTATTTCCTATGGTAAATTGCCTGTATTGGCTGTAAATGGTCTTTTCCATCTATTACGTCAGTGTTTAAATGTATGCTAAATAAAACTTAATGTCTTTTGATGCTGTTGTGCTTAACGGCCTTAAAGGCCTTAACTGCTTGAACACCGCTAAATGCTGCTTGCAGCTTTAATTAGGTGTTCAAGCACGAAGTGCTGAAAACCTATTGTAATTGTACTGATTTTTATTATTATTATTATTATTATTATTCTTCTGCCGTAAAACGCATCGTGCAGACCAAACCGTAAGTGCTAGAGACTTGAAACTTTGTCAGATGGTAGTACAAAAATCGAGGGGAGGTTATCAAATTATGAGCCCGATTGGCCCATAGGTGGCGCTATAGCAACCAATTGCGCGAAACTGCTCATAACTCCTAAACCGTATGTCGTAGACTCAAGTGTCTTATATCATTGGAAAGCTGAAGACCTGGAGAACAAAACGTATATCTCCGATTTCATTTCCGCCACGATAGATTTTCCGCCATTTTGAATTTTGTCAAAAAACGACTTTTGCAAACTAGTCCCTGGTTTTTTGCCCGATCGGAACTAAACCAGTGCAGAAATGTTCTCTGGAGTCTGAATATCAATAACTATCGAAAAAAAGTTGAATTTTCGATTCAGGGTTGCTAGGGGGCGCAAAATGAACGTTGTGGGAGGAGCCTATTTTACTAAAACGGCTATAACTCCAGAAGTAAATGAGATAAGTTGACCAAACTTGGCACACATGTGTATAAGGACAGTCTGAGGTCACAGTAAAAAAATCGCATCGATTGAGCTCTAGGTGGCGCTATAACATGAAAAAAACATATGGCCACCTAGTGGTTTGTCCGATTGACTTGAAAATTGGTATGCAGTGTCTTGGTCCAAGGCCCCATGTATGTGTAAAAGGATATTGGCGTATCTCAAAAAACATGGCCGCCATCGGCCAATGAAGTTTGAGCACCTATGAGACGAGGTTAACGAAGGCTGATCGGAACGAAACTCGATGGGCATGTTCGACTCATGGCCCAAGAGGTCTGTAAGAGTTTTGAAAAAAATCGGCCACTAGTTGGCGCTAACGAGTTCTACGGCTCTGTAATCACGTGGTGGTGCACATATTCCCACAAAATGCATATCATTTGATAGATCTCCTCATGCTGAACAACTTTGCCTCAAGAATCATTGCTGTCAATCAAACCGTTCATTAAATATTCACGAATATGTTAAAAACCTACTTTTGCGAACTAGTCCCTGGTTTTTCGCCCGATCGGAACCAGACCAGTCTAGGACAATTCTCTGGACTCTCTAGATCAATAATTATCAAAAAAAAGTTGAACTTTACGCTTTGGTTCACTGTAACAGGGTCATTTAGAAAATGGACGTGTCAAAACACACTCAAAAGCCTATAAATCATAAATAAAAACTCAGAACTTCACAAAAATTGGTACGCATATGTGACATAACATCATGAACAAGCATGCAAAGTTTTATGGAGATCGGACAATAGATGGCGCTATAACTGTTGAAAAGCTTTAAAACCATGTATTTCCTATGGTAAATTGCCTGTATTGGCTGTAAATGGTCTTTTCCATCTATTACGTCAGTGTTTAAATGTATGCTAAATAAAACTTAATGTCTTTTGATGCTTTTGTGCTTAACGGCCTTAAAGGCCTTAACTGCTTGAACACCGCTAAATGCTGCTTGCAGCTTTAATTAGGTGTTCAAGCACGAAGTGCTGAAAACCTATTGTAATTGTACTGATTTTTATTATTATTATTATTATTATTATTATTATTATTATTATTATTCTTCTGCCGTAAAACGCATCGTGCAGACCAAACCGTAAGTGCTAGAGACTTGAAACTTTGTCAGATGGTAGTACAAAAATCGAGGAGAGGTTATCAAATTATGAGCCCGATTGGCCCATAGGTGGCGCTATAGCAACCAATTGCGCAAAACTGCTCATAACTCCTAAACCGTATGTCGTAGACTCAAGTGTCTTATATCATTGGAAAGCTGAAGACCTGGAGAACAAAACGTATATCTCCGATTTCATTTCCGCCATGATAGATTTTCCGCCATTTTGAATTTTGTCGAAAAACGACTTTTGCGAACTAGTCCCTGGTTTTTTGCCTGATCGGAACCAAACCAGTGCAGAAATGTTCTCTGGAGTCTGAATATCAATAATTATCGAAAAAAAGTTGAATTTTCGATTCAGGGTTGCTAGGGGGCGCATAATGAACGTTGTGGGAGGAGCCTATTTTACTAAAACGGCTATAACTCCAGAAGTAAATGAGATAAGTTGACCAAACTTAGCACACATGTGTATAAGGACAGTCTGAGGTCACAGTAAAAAAATCGCATCGATTGAGCTCTAGGTGGCGCTATAACATGAAAAAAACATATGGCCACCTAGTGGTTTGTCCGATTGACTTGAAAATTGGTATGCAGTGTCTTGGTCCAAGGCCCCATGTATGTATATGAGGACATTGGCGTATCTCAAAAAACATGGCCGCCATCGGCCAATGAAGTTTGAGCACCTATGAGACGAGGTTAACGAAAGCCGATCGGAACGAAACTCGATGGGCATGTTCGACTCATGGCCCAAGTGGTCTGTAAGAGTTTTGAAAAAAATCGGCCACTAGTTGGCGCTAACGAGTTCTACGGCTCTGTAATCACGTGGTGGTGCACATATTCCCACAAAATGCATATCATTTGATAGATCTCTTCATGCTGAACAACTTTGCCTCTAGAACTATTGCTGTCAATCAAACCGTTCATTAAATATTCACGAATATGTTAAAAACCTACTTTTGCGAACTAGTCCCTGGTTTTTTGCCCGATCGGAACCAGACCAGTCTAAGACAATTCTCTGGACTCTCTAGATCAATAATTATCAAAAAAAAGTTGAACTTTGCGCTTTGGTTCACTGTAACAGGGTCATTTAGAAAATGGACGTGTCAAAACACACTCAAAAGCCTATAAATCATAAATAAAAACTCAGAACTTCACAAAAATTGGTACGCATATGTGACATAACATCATGAACAAGCATGCAAAGTTTTATGGAGATCGGACAATAGGTGGCGCTATAACTGTTGAAAAGCTTTAAAACCATGTATTTCCTATGGTAAATTGCCTGTATTGGCTGTAAATGGTCTTTTCCATCTATTACGTCAGTGTTTAAATGTATGCTAAATAAAACTTAATGTCTTTTGATGCTGTTGTGCTTAACGGCCTTAAAGGCCTTAACTGCTTGAACACCGCTAAATGCTGCTTGCAGCTTTAATTATTATTATTATTATTATTCTTCTGCCGTAAAACGCATCGTGCAGACCAAACCGTAAGTGCTAGAGACTTGAAACTTTGTCAGATGGTAGTACAAAAATCGAGGAGAGGTTATCAAATTATGAGCCCGATTGGCCCATAGGTGGCGCTATAGCAACCGATTGCGCGAAACTGCTCATAACTCCTAAACCGTAAGTCGTACACTCAAGTGTCTTATATCAGTGGAAAGCTGAGAACCTGGAGAACAAAACGTATATCTCCGATTTCATTTCCGCCATGATAGATTTTCCGCCATTTTGAATTTTGTCAAAAAACGACTTTTGCGAACTAGTCCCTGGTTTTTTGCCCGATCGGAACCAAACCAGTGCAGAAATGTTCTCTGGAGTCTGAATATCAATAATTATCGAAAAAAAGTTGAATTTTCGATTCAGGGTCGCTAGGGGGCGCAAAATGAACGTTGTGGGAGGAGCCTATTTTACTAAAACGGCTATAACTCCAGAAGTAAATGAGATAAGTTTACCAAACTTGGCACACATGTGTATAAGGACAGTCTGAGGTCACAGTAAAAAAATCGCATCGATTGAGCTCTAGGTGGCGCTATAACATGAAAAAAACATATGGCCACCTAGTGGTTTGTCCGATTGACTTGAAAATTGGTATGCAGTGTCTTGGTCCAAGGCCCCATGTATGTATATGAGGACATTGGCGTATCTCAAAAAACATGGCCGCCATCGGCCAATGAAGTTTGAGCACCTATGAGACGAGGTTAACGAAAGCCGATCGGAACGAAACTCGATGGGCATGTTCGACTCATGGCCCAAGTGGTCTGTAAGAGTTTTGAAAAAAATCGGCCACTAGTTGGCGCTAACGAGTTCTACGGCTCTGTAATCACGTGGTGGTGCACATATTCCCACAAAATGCATATCATTTGATAGATCTCCTCATGCTGAACAACTTTGCCTCTAGAACCATTGCTGTCAATCAAACCGTTCATTAAATATTCACGAATATGTTAAAAACCTACTTTTGCGAACTAGTCCCTGGTTTTTCGCCCGATCGGAACCAGACCAGTCTAGGACAATTCTCTGGACTCTCTAGATCAATAATTATCAAAAAAAAGTTGAACTTTGCGCTTTGGTTCACTGTAACAGGGTCATTTAGAAAATGGACGTGTCAAAACACACTCAAAAGCCTATAAATCATAAATAAAAACTCAGAACTTCACAAAAATTGGTACGCATATGTGACATAACATCATGAACAAGCATGCAAAGTTTTATGGAGATCGGACAATAGGTGGCGCTATAACTGTTGAAAAGCTTTAAAACCATGTATTTCCTATGGTAAATTGCCTGTATTGGCTGTAAATGGTCTTTTCCATCTATTACGTAAGTGTTTAAATGTATGCTAAATAAAACTTAATGTCTTTTGATGCTTTTGTGCTTAACGGCCTTAAAGGCCTTAACTGCTTGAACACCGCTAAATGCTGCTTGCAGCTTTAATTATTATTATTCTTCTGCCGTAAAACGCATCGTGCAGACCAAACCGTAAGAGCTAGAGACTTGATATTTGGGATTAAGGTAGCACAGAAATCGAGGAGAGGTTATCAAAATATGACCCCAATTGGCCCATAGGTGGCGCTATAGCAATCAATTGCGCGTAACTGCTCATAACTCCTAAACCGTAAGGCGTAGCCTCAAGTGTCTTATATCATTGGAAAGCTGGACTCTTGACTTAAAAAACGTATATCTCCGATTTCATTTCCGGTATGCAAATTTTTCCGCCATTTTGAAATTTGTCAAAAACCTACTTTTGCGAACTAGTCCCTGGTTTTTTGCACAATCGGAACCAAACCAGTGCAGAAATGTTCTCTGGAGTCTGAATATCAATAATTATCGAAAAAAAGTTGAAATTTCGATAACCTGTCGCTAGGGGGCGCAAAATGAATGTTGTGGGAGGAGCCTATTTTACTAAAACGGCTATAACTCCAGAAGTAAATGACATATCTTCACCAAACTTGGCACACATGTGTATAAGGACAGTTTGTGGTCACAGTAAAAAAACCGCGTCGATTTAACACTAGGTGGCGCTATAACATTAAAAAAACATAAAAAGGGGTGTGGCCACGTGACCGTTAGTCCGATTGACTTGAAAATTGGTATGCAGTGTCTTGGTCCAAGGCCCCATGTATGTGTATGAGGAAATTGGCGTATCTCAAAAAACATGGCCGCCATCGGCCAATGAAGTTTGAGAACCTATTAGACGAGGTTAACGGAGGCCGATCGGAACGAAACTCAATGGGCATGTTCGACTCATGGCCGAAGAGGCCTGTAAGAGTTTTGAAAGAAATCGGCCACTAGTTGGCGCTACCGAGTTTTACGGCTCTGTAATCACGTGGTGTTGCACATATCCCCACAAAATGCATATCATTTGATAGATCTCCTCATGCTGAACAACTTTGCCTCTAGAACCATTGCTGTCAATCAAACCGTTCGTTAAGTATTCACGAATATGTTAAAAACCTACTTTTGCGAACTAGTCCCTGGTTTTTCGCCCGATCGGAACCAGACCAGTCTAGGACAATTCTCTGGACTCTCTAGATCAATAATTATTGAAAAAAAGTTGAACTTTGCCCTTTGGTTTGCTATAACAGGGTCATTAATAAAAAGGGGCGTGTCAAAACACACTCAAAAGCCTATAAATCATAAATAAAAACTCAGAACTTCACAAAAATTGGTGAGCATATGTGACATAACATCATGAACAAGCATGCAAAGTTTTATGGAGATCGGACCATAGGTGGCGCTATAACTGTTGAAAAGCTTTAAAACCATGTATTTCCTATGGTAAATTGCCTGTATTGGCTGTAAATGGTATGTTCCATCTATGATCTTATAATCTTTATATTATAATGTTCAAAATCAGTGCAGTACAATTCTCTGGACTCTCTAGATCAATAATCATCAGAAAAGGTATCATTTCTTCATTTGAATGGCTATAATAGGGTGTAAGTTGGATGGCTATAACAGCTATATTAGCTTGGATGGCTATAACAGGCAAAAAGTGTTATTTCATCATACTACTACCTAATATTGTTATATATAATTCATATTTAGACTTTATAAAATCATTAGTTTAACATTTACAATCACATTTTGTCCAAATTCATCTATTGCTCTGTACTCTCTAGATCAATAATTATCAGAAAAGGTTTAACTTCTTCATTTGGATGGTCCCCGTAAGCCTATATCTCTTCAATGAATGCTCAGATCTTCTTAAAAACATGTCAGAACATGTGACTCTAAAGAAGATAAGAAATAATGCATCTATGACAGTTAAAAAGGAGAAAATTATAAAAAAACAAATGGCATATTAACCCAATAAGTGGTATACTACTGCCCCCTGCTGTTTAAAATAGTCATTTTGTCATGATTCTAACTAATATTATTCTATAATTCTAATTTAGACTTGATAAAATCACTATTTTAATATTTACACTCACATTTTGTCAATTCATCTATTGCAGAATTACTATTGACAGTGGTATCACAGCAAAAGATGTACAATTCATCTATTGCTCTGTACTCTCTAGATCAATAATTATCAGAAAAGGTATAACTTCTTCATTTGGATGGTCCCCGAAAGCCTATATCTCTTCAATGAATGCTCAGATCTTCTTAAAAACACGTCAGAACATGTGACTCTAAAGAAGATAAGAAATAATGCATCTATGACAGTTAAAAAGGAGAAAATGATCAAAAACAAATGGCATATTAACCCAATAAGTGGTATACTACTGCCCCCTGCTGTTTAAAATAGTCATTTTGTCATGATTCTAACTAATATTATTCTATAATTCTAATTTAGTGACTTTATAAAATCACTATTTTAACATTTACACTCACATTTTGTCAATTCATCTATTGCAGAATTACTATTGACAGTTGTATCACAGTTACAAATGGGAATCCTAAAGTGAAAGTAAAAACGCTGTCCGCCATTTAGGCCACGCCCCCCCAGTACAAATTCACTCATAACTCGAAAACAGAAAGTCGCTGCGCGCTCAAATTTTGATGGTAAGGTCCTCTCGGGAATCTTGATCGAAATCTATCGTCGCGGGGCTCGGGAGCGCCCCCCCCCTCCCCCCGCGGATCGCTAATCCGTGAGACCTCCGACTTGGAACGGCTGTAACTCCCGATCTAGACCACCTAGATTCTTGAGGGAGAGCTTGTTGGAAAGGGCCCGTCCTCGTCTAGCTTCGATTCGAGTATGGTGCGATTTGGCCTGGGCATTCCCGAGATATAAGCCCACAAAGACATGCATTTCAACGGACATTACTCTCGGACCCAATCACTCAGCAACACTGGGATGGTCTTGTTCAAGAGGGCTCCTCTAACACTATCTAATTTCTGAGTTTCAGATTTTTTCACTTTCTTGTTCCCGAGATATAAGTAAAAAAAAAAACGAATTTCTTGTCATTCATTTCAACCGTTTATGTAGGCTGTAAAACCGATGTTGTCCACTAGAGGGAGCAACAGCATTAGAATTCTTTAATCTTTTTAACCAGATTTCAGCAATGGCTAACAAACAAATGCTTAAAGATATTTATTATGTTGGAAACAATATTTATAATAAATAATATAATATTAAATAATGATTTATTAGAAAGTTGAATATTTTTACCTCACAAATAAACATCTGAAATGCTTAACACTAGAAGTGCCAGAATTCCATAACTACTAGAACTGCCACAAGCGGTCATTTTGACCATTAGATTGCAATCTCTATATCTTTAATGATAAATACCCAATTGAGAGATTAATGCATTTATTGTATTAGGATATCTTTTAAAAACAAAACACCAAACTGTACATTTTAAAAAGTTTAATTATACATTTATAAATAATAATATCAGTAGCCCGTAATTATCGCATATTCACAACAGATAGGCCTAGCTAGATTTCCATATTCAACATAACTCAGAACAAGATAATAACAACTAAAAGTATCTTATTTAGATATTCTTTTGACAGTGAGAGAGACAATGTCACGGTTTATGAATTCGCTGTCTCCTTTCTCGTCTTGTTGTGTGTGTGTGTGTGTGTGTGTGTGCGTGTGTCATTGCAGCTGATCAGCATGCCCGCTCTGATCAACGCGCCAGCTGCAACTGATCAGCATTCGACCCTTTTTAGTGTTACTGTTGTCGCCTAGTCTTTGTCAGATCGTTGTAGATTTTTCCTGCGTGTTTGTTCCCTGCCTGTATCCCTTTTCCGTGTGTTATCCCGTGTTCAGCACTCCATGGTTCTACACGCAGCGTCCCTGTGCTGCCAAGGGCTTCATACCGGACATTTACACACCTTAACTCTCCCAGCATCTGACCAGCTCTCAATAAACATATCTGTCATTTTGCAATTGAATCTTCTGATTATTTCCTAATACACAAAGGTCAACCGCGAGAAATGTAACAAAAGAATACCGCGAAATTCAGTGCGGTCAATATGACCGTCTATGGCCGAAATAGGTAAATATGTTCATTTGTTTTTTTGCCTTATGTGTAATTTATATTAAAAACATTTTAAATGAAAATACAGACACTTTTAGGAAAAGTCAGGTACGAGCAGGATTTTATTTATTTTTTCAACAAAGTTATTGCAGATATAAAATTCAAAACGGTCAAAATGACCGCCGTGGCCGTTCTAGTGTTAAGGACCACAAAAAGAGACTTTCACAATATCATAACCCAAAATTGTGTGTGTGTGTGTGTGTGTGTGTGTGTGTGTGTGTAAGCATGCATAATGGAATTCACATTGAAAGACTGGTTGGCTTTAGTGTACAATACTGATTAAACCAAGTAGTTCAAAATAAAAGTGGTACTATAGCAATAAGTGGTCTTCTACTACCCTCTGCTGGACATTATACTTATTAATAGTCTTTTCACATGTGCTTTTGCATTCATATATTTAGACACTAAAAAATAACCTTATGTGACAATTACTATAATAACACAATCATATTTTGTCTTTCAATTCACTTTACTGTTCTGAAGCTTCACATAATTGCTAACAACGTGGTAAATCATGCTACAATCCTGCTTAATCATTCTAGAATGTGGTATATTATGATAAATTATTGTGTAACATTCGGTCACAACAAGGTAACATCAAGGTAAACTAAGACAAATCATTTACATTTACATTTACATTTAGTCATTTAGCAGACGCTTTTATCCAAAGCGACTTACAACTGAGGACTAAACCAAGCGAGTCATCGTGAATAGACAAAAACAACGCAAGAAGTGCTCAAAATACAAAGTTCAGACATTGCTCGGAGTAGCATTAGCCAGATAAGCAAGGATTTAAGGAAAAGGAAAGAATTTAAATTTTTTTGTATGTTTAAGTGCTCACGGAAGAGATGAGTTTTTGTCTTTTGAATGCTGTCAGGGATTCTGCATTCCGGATGAGGGTGGGCAGATCATTCCTGAAATATGAATCCTGAAGAACAATTGCAGTAAACATTTCTTTTTTCCATCACATAGTTCAAATATCTGTATCTACAACAGAATGTGTGTGTGTAGTCCTAGGTTTCTAAATAAATGCTGAATAATCTGATTAATACTTTAAAAACACATTATGTGAAATGCTTATAGACCATTAAAGTATATTTTCATGACACATCCCAATAGCATTGAAAACCACAACAACAACAACATTTGTCTTTATTTGTGTGTGTGTGTGTGTGTGTGTGTGTGTGTGTGTGTGTGTGTGTGTGTGTGTGTGAGAGAGAAAGAGAGAGCATAATGTCTAAATATGAGTGCAAAAGCACACGTGAAAAGACTTTATTAAATAAGTATAATGTCCAGCAGAGGGCAGTAGAAGACCACTTATTGGCTCACTTTCATTTTGACAGACTTGATTTTCACCAGTATTCTGTTTTTTCCTTATTAACTATTATAAAACAATCATATTTTGTCAGAGTTTATCACTTCATTTGTTCTGATGCTTCACACAATAGCTAGCAACGTGGTAAATCATGGTAAATCACGATAGAAACATGGTAAATCATTGTAAACAATACAATTACATGGTGTATCATGGCAAATCATGCTACAATCCTGCGGTAAATCATTCTAGAATGTGGTATATCATGGTAAATCATCCTATAACATGGTAAATCATGCAAGAATCATATTAAATCATACTAGAATATGTTCAATTGTGGTAAATCATGCTAGAACAGGGTAAATCATGGTGAATCATACTAGAACTTGGTATATCATGGTAAACTATGGTAAATCATGCTAGATTCATGGTAAACTATACTGGAAAATTGTAAATAATGAAAAATCACACTGAAATGTGGTATATCATGGTAAATCATGCTAAAACATGGTCTATTCTATCTATGATCTCAGTGGTTAAATGCTTGCTACATACAACTTAATGTCTTTTGATGCTTTTGTGCTTAACGGCCTTAAAGGCCTTAACTGCTTGAACACCGCTAAATGCTGCTTGCAGCTTTAATTATTATTATTATTCTTCTGCCGTAAAACGCATCGTGCAGACCAAACCGTAAGTGCTAGAGACTTGAAACTTTGTCAGATGGTAGTACAAAAATCGAGGAGAGGTTATCAAATTATGAGCCCGATTGGCCCATAGGTGGCGCTATAGCAACCAATTGCGCGAAACTGCTCATAACTCCTAAACCGTATGTCGTAGACTCAAGTGTCTTATATCATTAGAAAGCTGAAGACCTGGAGAACAAAACGTATATCTCCGATTTCATTTCCGCCATGATAGATTTTCCGCCATTTTGAATTTTGTCAAAAAACGACTTTTGCGAACTAGTCCCTGGTTTTTTGCCCGATCGGAACCAAACCAGTGCAGAAATGTTCTCTGTAGTCTGAATATCAATAATTATCGAAAAAAAGTTGAATTTTCGATTCGGGGTCGCTAGGGGGTGCAAAATGAACGTTGTGGGAGGAGCCTATTTTACTAAAACGGCTATAACTCCAGAAGTAAATGAGATAAGTTGACCAAACTTGGCACACATGTGTATAAGGACAGTCTGAGGTCACAGTAAAAAAATCGCATCGATTGAGCTCTAGGTGGCGCTATAACATGAAAAAAACATATGGCCACCTAGTGGTTTGTCCGATTGACTTGAAAATTGGTATGCAGTGTCTTGGTCCAAGGCCCCATGTATGTATATGAGGACATTGGCGTATCTCAAAAAACATGGCCGCCATCGGCCAATGAAGTTTGAGCACCTATTAGACAAGGTTAACGGAGGCCAATCGGAACGAAACTCGATGGGCATGTTCGACTCATGGCCCAAGAGGTCTGTAAGAGTTTTGAAAGAAATCGGCCACTAGTTGGCGCTAACGAGTTTTACGGCTCTGTAATCACGTGGTGTTGCACAAATCCCCACAATATGCATATCATTTGATAGATCTCCTCATGCTGAACAACTTTGCCTCTAGAACCATTGCTGTCAATCAAACCGTTCATTAAATATTCACGAATATGTTAAAAACCTACTTTTGCGAACTAGTCCCTGGTTTTTCGCCCGATCGGAACCAGACCAGTCTAGGACAATTCTCTGGACTCTCTAGATCAATAATTATCAAAAAAAGTTGAACTTTGCCCTTTGGTTCACTGTAACAGGGTCATTTAGAAAAGGGGGCGTGTCAAAATGCACTCAAAAGCCTATAAATCATAAATAAAAACTCAGAACTTCACAAAAATTGATGGGCACATGTGTCATAACATGGTGAAGAAGCATGCAAAGTTTCATGGAGATCGGACAATAGGTGGCGCTATAACTGTTGAAAAGCTTTAAAACCATGTATTTCCTATGGTAAATTGCCTGTATTGGCTGTAAATGGTATGTTCCATCTATGATCTTATAATCTTTATATTATAATGTTCAAAATCAGTGCAGTACAATTCTCTGGACTCTCTAGATCAATAATCATCAGAAAAGGTATAATTTCTTCATTTGAATGGCTATAATAGGGTGTAAGTTGGATGGCTATAACAGCTATATTAGCTTGGATGGCTATAACAGGCAAAAAGTGTTATTTCATCATACTACTACCTAATATTGTTATATATAATTCATATTTAGACTTTATAAAATCATTAGTTTAACATTTACAATCACATTTTGTCCAAATTCATCTATTGCTCTGTACTCTCTAGATCAATAATTATCAGAAAAGGTATAACTTCTTCATTTGGATGGTCCCCGAAAGCCTATATCTCTTCAATGAATGCTCAGATCTTCTTAAAAACACGTCAGAACATGTGACTCTAAAGAAGATAAGAAATAATGCATCTATGAGAGTTAAAAAGGACAAAATTATAAAAAAACAAATGGCATATTAACCCAATAAGTGGTATACTACTGCCCCCTGCTGTTTAAAATAGTCATTTTGTCATGATTCTAACTAATATTATTCTATAATTCTAATTTAGTGACTTTATAAAATCACTATTTTAACATTTACACTCACATTTTGTCAATTCATCTATTGCAGAATTACTATTGACAGTTGTATCACAGTTACAAATGGGAATCCTAAAGTGAAAGTAAAAACGCTGTCCGCCATTTAGGCCACGCCCCCCCAGTACAAATTCACTCATAACTCGAAAACAGAAAGTCGCTGCGCGCTCAAATTTTGATGGTAAGGTCCTCTCGGGAATCTTGATCGAAATCTATCGTCGCGGGGCTCGGGAGCGCCCCCCCCCCCGCGGATCGCTAATCCGTGAGACCTCCGACTTGGAACGGCTGTAACTCCCGATCTAGACCACCTAGATTCTTGAGGGAGAGCTTGTTGGAAAGGGCCCGTCCTCGTCTAGCTTCGATTCGAGTATGGTGCGATTTGGCCTGGGCATTCCCGAGATATAAGCCCAAAAAGATATGCATTTCAACGGACATTACTCTCGGACCCAATCACTCAGCAACACTGGGATGGTCTTGTTCAAGAGGGCTCCTCTAACACTATCTAATTTCTGAGTTTCAGATTTTTTCACTTTCTTGTTCCCGAGATATAAGTAAAAAAAAACGAATTTCTTGTCATTCATTTCAACCGTTTATGTAGGCTGTAAAACCGATGTTGTCCACTAGAGGGAGAAACAGCATTAGAATTCTTTAATCTTTTTAACCAGATTTCAGCAATGGCTAACAAACAAATGCTTAAAGATATTTATTATGTTGGAAACAATATTTATAATAAATAATATAATATTAAATAATGATTTATTAGAAAATTTAATATTTTTACATCACAAATAAACATCTGAAATGCTTAACACTAGAAGTGCCAGAATTCCATAACTACTAGAACTGCCACAAGCGGTCATTTTGACCATTAGATTGCAATCTCTATATCTTTAATGATAAATACCCAATTGAGAGATTAATGCATTTATTGTATTAGGATATCTTTTAAAAACAAAACACTAAACTGTACATTTAAAAAAGTTTAATTATACATTTATAAATATAGTAGCCCGTAATTATCGCATATTCAGAACAGATTGGCCTAGCTACATTTCCATATTCAACATAACTCAGAACAAGATAATAACAACTAAAAGTATCTTATTTAGATATTCTTTTGACAGTGAGAGAGACAATGTCACGGTTTATGAATTCGCTGTCTCCTTTCTCGTCTTGTTGTGTGTGTGTGTGTGTGTGTGTGTGTGTGTGTGTGTGTGTGTGTCATTGCAGCTGATCAGCATGCCCGCTCTGATCAACGCGCCAGCTGCAACTGATCAGCATTCGACCCTTTTTAGTGTTACTGTTGTCGCCTAGTCTTTGTCAGATCGTTGTAGATTTTTCCTGCGTGTTTGTTCCCTGCCTGTATCCCTTTTCCGTGTGTTATCTCGTGTTCAGCACTCCATGGTTCTACACGCAGCGTCCCTGTGCTGCCAAGGGCTTCATACCGGACATTTACACACCTTAACTCTCCCAGCATCTGACCAGCTCTCAATAAACATATCTGTCATTTTGCAATTGAATCTTCTGATTATTTCCTAATACACAAAGGTCAACCGCGAGAAATGTAACAAAAGAATACCGCGAAATTCAGTGCGGTCAATATGACCGTCTATGGCCGAAATAGGTAAATATGTTCATTTGTTTTTTTGCCTTATGTGTAATTTATATTAAAAACATTTTAAATGAAAATACAGACACTTTTAGGAAAAGTCAGGTACGAGCAGGATTTTATTTATTTTTTCAACAAAGTTATTGCAGATATAAAATTCAAAACGGTCAAAATGACCGCCGTGGCCGTTCTAGTGTTAAGGACCACAAAAAGAGATTTTCACAATATCATAACCCAAAATTGTGTGTGTGTGTGTGTGTGTGTAAGCATGCATAATGGAATTCACATTGAAAGACTGGTTGGCTTTAGTGTACAATACTGATTAAACCAAGTAGTTCAAAATAAAAGTGGTACTATAGCAATAAGTGGTCTTCTACTACCCTCTGCTGGACATTATACTTATTAATAGTCTTTTCACATGTGCTTTTGCATTAATATATTTAGACACTAAAAAATAACCTTATGTGACAATTACTATAATAACACAATCATATTTTGTCTTTCAATTCACTTTACTGTTCTGAAGCTTCACATAATTGCTAACAACGTGGTAAATCATAGTAAATCATGCTACAATCCTGCTTAATCATTCTAGAATGTGGTATATTATGATAAATTATTGTGTAACATTCGGTCACAACAAGGTAACATCAAGGTAAACTAAGACAAATCATTTACATTTACATTTAGTCATTTAGCAGACGCTTTTATCCAAAGCGACTTACAACTGAGGACTAAACCAACAGACTGATCTCATAAAATTGCGTGTGTATGACACGCCAATTCGTATTTCCATTTTTGGCGTGCTATCAACACGCACAATCGCTTTTCAGCGTGTTTATGAACGCAGTTGACTTAACGTTATTACTGTATATATAAATATATGACCTACCTCCACCCCGTCCCTAAACCTACCCGTCACTGGGGTTAATAGCATTTATGAGTCTTCCCCTACCATCCTAGGGAAAAAAAAATATCGCTCCCCAGATGTAAATCTACATTTTGCTTCGTTTCGCTCGGAAATTTAATGGCGTGTACATATACGCGGAATCACTTGGACATTAATGGCGTAGACATACACGCATACACGCGGATATCTCAAAATGCGTATAGATAACACGCCACTTGACTTAAAAGTGGCGTGTCTGTTTACGCAAAAGTCATGATGTCATGTTGAAACCAAGCGAGTCATCGTGAATAGACAAAAACAACGCAAGAAGTGCTCAAAATACAAAGTTCAGACATTGCTCGGAGTAGCATAAGCCAGATAAGCAAGGATTCAAGGAAAAGGAAAGAATTTTTTTTTTTTTTTTTTATGTTTAAGTGCTCACGGAAGAGATGAGTTTTCAGTTGTCTTTTGAATGCTGTCAGGGATTCTGCATTCCGGATGAGGGTGGCCAGATCATTCCTGAAATATGAATCCTGAAGGACAATTGCAGTAAACATTTCTTTTTTCCATCACATAGTTCAAATATCTGTATCTACAACAGAATGTGTGTGTGTAGTCCTAGGTTTCTAAATAAATGCTGAATAATCTGATTAATACTTTAAAAACACATTATGTGAAATGCTTATAGACCATTAAAGTATATTTTCATAATGACACATCGCAATAGCATTGAAAACCACAACAACAACATTTGCCTTTATTTGTGTGTGTGTGTGTGTGTGTGTGTGTGTGACAGAGAGAGAGCATAATGTCTAAATATGAGTGCAAAAGCACCTGTGAAAAGACTTTATTAAATAAGTATAATGTCCAGCAGAGGGCAGTAGAAGACCACTTATTGGCTCACTTTCATTTTGACAGACTTGATTTTCACCAGTATTCTGTTTTTTCCTTATTAACTATTATAAAACAATCATATTTTGTCAGAGTTTATCACTTCATTTGTTCTGATGCTTCACACAATTGCTAGCAACGTGGTAAATCATGGTAAATCACGATAGAAACATGGTAAATCATTGTAAACAATACTATTACATGGTGTGTCATGGCAAATCATGCTACAATCCTGGGGTAAATCATTCTAGAATGTGGTATATCATGGTAAATCATCCTATAACATGGTAAATCATGCAAGAATCATATTAAATCATACTAGAATATGTTCAATTGTGGTAAATCATGCTAGAACAGGGTAAATCATGGTGAATCAGACTAGAACTTGGTATATCATGGTAAACTGGTAAATCATGCTAGATTCATGGTAAACTATACTGGAAAATTGTAAATAATGAAAAATCACACTGAAATGTGGTATATCATGGTAAATCATGCTAAAACATGGTCTATTCTATCTATGATCTCAGTGGTTAAATGCTTGCTACATACAACTTAATGTCTTTTGATGCTTTTGTGCTTAACGGCCTTAAAGGCCTTAACTGCTTGAACACCGCTAAATGCTGCTTGCAGCTTTAATGTTAAAAATGTGTTTGATAAAGCATTCTGACTGGTTGTCTGTGGTATATAACACTGGCGTGGCTCTGGTTTCTCCTGGGATCCTTTTAGGTCACTTAGAAAAGTAGTATTGCCCTTATAGAAAATTGGGTAACACTTTATTTTACAGTGTCCTTGTTACTACTTACCATAGTAATAACAGTAAATGATGCATAATTACATGCATGTAACCTCTTAACCAAATCCCAATCCTACCCTAACCCTTTAGTAAGTACATTCAGTTGCTTAAAATTCCTCAGTACTTAAATATATAAGTACACTGTAACAATGACACCTTAAAATAAAGTGTAACCGAAAATTGCCATGGTATCAGACGGTAATACCTTAATACTTTGACATAAACCATGATGCTGAATGATTAACATGTACTTACAAGGTTCTCCCAGGTATTTTAAAGAATATGGATCAGTGCTTGTCTAGTACACCATTGTACCATCATATCCATAAAATAATGTGAAGCAAGTGGTTAGTGTAGTTCAGATGTGGAATAAATACATGTAGCTTACCTTAGAGAAGAGTAATACGGCAATGCTACTGTTAAAAGAGCTTTAAAAAGCAGAAGAAGTTCTTGAGTTAGTAGTGCTGTAAAAATGGACGTCAGGGGAGTTGAAATGAGTGAATTTTATATTAAAACTTATATGTCTGATGCGGCAGGGTCCTCACCGCACACATTTGTATGGTTCTAGTCTTTGAACTGGACTCGTGCTCTCGTCCTAGTGCTGCTCTTCTTCATTTCACACAGGACAGACACTTCTCGCTATGGTATAGACATTCCCTCAGGGTCGTATAAATGCTTCGGGTCATAGGTCACTCTTCCGTCTTCTCCAGAACTTTCTCCAGCTTAATAAAAATAAAACTGAGGTTATCGTTTGTGGAAGAAATTAGGAAAAATGTAAAATCTCCACCCTGCTCGAAAAAAACTGCTCAATAGCAAAGGAAGTGGTAAGAAAACTTGGTGTGCTAATACTGTAGATAATAATCAAAATTTTAATAGTCACATAAAAACAATCACAAAATCAGCATATTTTCATCTTAAAAATATCAATAAACTTAAAAAATTGATGTCCAAGGACGACCTTGAAAAGATCATACATGCTTTTATTTCTAGTAGGATTGATAATTGTAATGTGCTTTTAACAGGACTCCCCAAAAAGACTTTAAAACCGCTCCAAATGGTACAGAATAGTGCAGCCAGGATCCTTACCAAACCTAAAAGAATAGATCATATTACTCCCATTTTAAAGTCCTTACACTGGCTCCCAATTAGATACAGGATTCATTTTAAGGCACTTCTACTAGTTTTTAAGTCAATAAAGGGGATGGGACTTCATGGGGGGATGTCATGATTCTGCCATCATGTCCTTGTATTCTTCTAGTATTGTGGCAGGATCATGACAGACCCATGTTTTATGTACAAGCGCATGGTCTGCATGGTCTGTTGTTTGGCCATGTGCTTGTGTTGTCTCGTTACATTACCCCGCCCCCTTGTTATCCTCGTCTTGTCATTATTGTCTAGTCAGTTTCACCTGTCCTCATCATTAGTGTTCCCTATTTAATCCCCTTGTGTTTGCTGTCCTGTGTCGGTTCATTGTGTCAAACAATGTGTGTATCATTCTCCGTGCTTATCTGTGAGTACTTTGTGGAAGGTCATGTCATTGTGAACATTTTAATAGTAGTATTGTTTGTTTTGGTACAGTCATAGTCTGGTCTTGTCAGTCTAAGTTTCCCTGTCTGTATTTTGCCCTCTCGTGGGTTTTGTTTTCTTGTTTGTTACCAATAAACCTTGTGTTCATCGCACTCTGTCTGCGTTTGGGTTCATCTCCTGCATCCACATAACAAAAACAAGGGGAAGCTGCTTTTAAATACTTTGGCGTCCATCTCTGGAATGTTTAAAAATAGATTAAAGACCAAGCTTTTTTCAGATGCTTTTTGTAGTTAATGCGTAAATATAAATAGTTTATTTATTTAATTTTATATTTGTATTTTTTGGTATATTTTTGTCTATTAATCTCTTTGTTGGTGTCTTATATATAATTTTAATAGAATTTAATTTAGAATTTAAATTCTGTATACTATATTGTGTGAAGCGCATTGGATTGCTGCTGTGTATGAAATGCACTATACAAAAAAAACTGCCTTGCCTTCCGTCGAAACTAGGCTCGCATACGGCAGTTACTGGAAGCCAGTGATTATATTTTGTAAAGTTATAAATATGGATATTTTCTTGCAAAAATTATTCGCTTCAGAAGGCCTGTAAGACATGCTGCTGCACTACCAAATTAAATAGACCTATCAGTTTCATGCCAGAACTAGATAATAAATGCTGTTCTTTTGAACTTTCTATTCATCAAAGAATCCTGAAAGATTTTGTATCACTGTTTCCACAAAAATGTGAAGCAGCACATCTGTTTTCAACATTGATAATAATCATAAATGAGCATCAAATCATCATATTAGGGTGATTTCTGAAGGATCGTGTGACACTGAAGACTGGAGTAATGATGCTGAAAATACAGCTTTGATCACAGGAATAAATTAGGCCCACATTTGAAAATATATTCACATACAAAACAGACATTTTAATTTGTTTTTACTGTTTATTCTTTTATATATATATATATATAAATACAGCCTTGGTGAGCAGAAGAGACTTCGTTCAAAAACATTTGACATGTTTAATTAATTTGTGTAAAGGCTGACTTTCCTCAGGCCATAATGCTTATCAGTGAGAAACATACAATGCCGAAGCAAGGTTGCTGTAAAAGGCCAAAAAAAAAAAAAAAAACAAGACTTGTGAACTTATTTAGAGCAGATCTCATTCACACAGACGCTGATCTTTGTTTTTTGCTGCCGATGTGTTTTAAACAAGACGGCGATTCCCTGAGAAAGGATTGAGTGAGACTTACACGCGGCTAACCTGAAGTGTTGGGGAAGATGGGAATACTTCAAACCGAGACAAACATGACAGTCTGTCGTTTTAAAGCTCTCGAGTCACCAGCCTGCGGTGGATGAAAGACGAGAGCGTCTGGGGCAGAAGTTGTTGAGGTTTAGATGAGGAGAATAGGCCATCGGAGGGGGGGAAGATGATTCAGAATCACAAGGTTTTGTGTTTCACACACACTTTGGCACTGTTGAAGCGCTATCAGTGTTTTAAATCAACAGCAATCCCAAAATCGCAGGCACGTTCTGACTACAGCACATCGGGGTGCAACTTTGTTAAGAAAACCTTCAAAATGTAGCGAAGGCATTGAGCCAAAGGCAGCATTACGCGTGTCCCTGGCCCGTCCATAACTCTTATTGATGGCTCACTAACTGCTAGCTCAACTATCCAGCCGGACAAGCTTCATAAATCAAGCCAATCCCGTTACATGTGTGTGTTGACATCTCAAGGGAAGCTGAAATCTGCATGGGGATTTGCAGACGGCTACTGCTGAACGCTTAAAAACCTATACATTATCTAAATTGCAATATAAACTGTTCTAATATAAGAACAATTTGCATTTTGATTGCAAATACAAAAATATTTAATGAATATATTTATTTGAAAATGTTTGTATTAATAAAAATGTCAAAGAATATACACAGATAAATTTACAATAAGACCAGGAAGGAAACCAAAAAAAAAAACGTAACACTTTACAGTAAAGTAACATTAATTCAAATGGAGTAGCAATGGAAAATACCTTTAACGCATTTATTAATCTTAGTTCATGTTAATTTCAACATTTACTAATACAGCATTAAAATTTGCATCTTTTAATATTATTTTAATGACCCTGAGCTGACATGAATTAACAATGAACAGTTTTATTAACTATTGTTAACAAAGATTAATTATTGCTCAATGTGTTAATTTTAGTTAAACTGCAAAAAAGAGATATGATCAATAAGTCATGACAACATATGTTTTTCCATTACTTTAACTTAAATAAAAAATACAAAGGTACAAAACAGATATTAGAATAAGTTGGTATATTAACTTATCAGTTAATTTTTTTACTGTAAATTTAGATTAAATCTGTAAAACCTAAAATGTTGCTACAGTGTTTTTTACGGTAAATTTCTGGTAGTTTTTGTGTTGTTGTGTCTTTGTGTTGTTGTGGTGTATCAGCAAAGCATCATGGTTAGTTTTGTATCTAATCCATACCTCTCTCGAATACCTTTTACCTCATATCATATCTGTCATCTCCAATCTTTTTTCATTTATTTTTCGGCTGAAGTACGGAGAGAGAAATGTCGAGTTGGAATCATTTAAGTCCACAGACAGAAACGCACACGAGAGGAGAGACATCTGATCCTGTCATGTTTGACCATATGAGGTACAAATATGAAATATAAGGTACAAATGCTTCAGTTATGGGTCAATCCCACAAAGTCAAATAAATTATAATAAATATTTAACATTTAAAATGTTTGTTTTAACATTTAAAACATTTTCACAATGCTGTGTGTGTGTGTGTGTGTGTGATCAGACTGACACTTTTTTGCAGGCAGATGATAAAATTGGTGTAAAAAATCCTGCAGTAAAAACTAGTAGAACATATCAACCACATAACAACATTTTAGCATTGTGATATTGAGTTTTGGCACCACTCATATTTTCTTTGAATTCAAGAGTTGGCATTTTTTTGTATTTCCATTTTATGGCAGTTTTCTCAAAATATGTGCACCATGTTTCTAAACGTATAAGAAAAGTGTGAAGAGAAGTTAAGAAAACAGCACAGATGGCTTGGGTTGGAGATCACGAGTCGAGAGGAAAGTCCATATATCTTTCACATCTGCTGGTTTGTCTCAGAGAGAGTCACAGTGGCACGGAATGAAAACAAAGCGCTCCATGTACTCTGTGCTTACTATTAATACAAGTCAATTAAGTGCAGTAATGAAAGTGTGGGCGTGAGGCGTGGGCTCTGGCAGCGGGAGTGCACACTGCTGATAATGGCTGGGATAATTTGTTTAATTGGTGTCATTACTGCAGCACGGAAAGGCTCAGCGTGGAACAGATCAGAGTTTGCACCGATGCAGTTTTGCTATTCACTTCAATAACACCTGACAGCAGTTTATAGCAGCACTACAAGCCAGGACTTCTACAACTTTTCCAACGATCCGCTTATGAGGGAACCCTGTCCTAAAATATCAAATAAAAGGTATATTTTATACAGTATTTGTATGAAATACACATTTTATATTGCAATTGTACTAAAGGCAAAACAAATGATTAAAATATGGAAAATATTTATTTGCATTAAATTGACAGGATTTTTTTCCCTACTATTAATGTTTTTACAATTTGCTAGCAATGACCGAATAACATAGGCTACTTATCCTTTTTAGCACCATGCTTTATAATAGTATATTATTGTAATATTTAAATATTTGTGGTTGCATGTTTATTGTATTGCATATGCGAACTTTATTACATTGATTGATTGATTGCACACCAGGTCTAGTTGTCACTTTGTGTGGGATTTTACTTATTTGTTTGTTTGTTTGTTTGTTTAATAAGTGTGTATGGCTTGCCTATAAAAAGGTTTATATATATACATTTTTGTATTAATACATATTTATACTTACAGATATTTATAATTATTTATCTTTATAAATATGGTCCGTTGAACACACATTGATAATTTGGGGCATGTTGTCACACCAGGGAAACAAATTCATAAAACAGGTTTTATTGTTCACCCAACATATATTGCAAAATATGACGATACTGTCATTAGTGACATAATTATGTCGCAATTCACAAAAAAATAGCAATATTTTAGACCGTCTGAAACCAACAAAACCAGAGCTAGATAAAACAGAGAGAATATCCTACAAAAACTGTATGCTCTTTTCTACCAGTTGTTGGAAACACTTTATTTTGATGGTCTCTTTAAGATGATGTTGCATGTCAACTGGCAGTCTTTAGAGTATTAGTAGACTGTCTGCTTAATATCTGCTAACTCTTTATAGTTCAGCTACGTGACCACACATGATATGTTATTTCAGCGTAGGTCGTATTTCACAGGTCGTAGGACACAGGTGAGGTGTAAACACACTAGTGGGCGGATGGTGAGATGAAATCAGTGCTGGTATTTCTGCATGGCTGTATGAAGGGAAGTAAATCAGTGAATGTGTGTGAACTGAGGGCCGGCAGGGGTTCAGTGGTCACGGCTCAGAGCCATAAGCCAGCCGGATTTATACCTGAATCCTGGACAAACTGACCTGCCACAGGAGAGATGAAGGTTATAATATCCCTGCCACTCGTCTGACATCTGATACTCTGTCCTCGGAGAAGACTTTCAATATACTATTCTCAGGAAACATGTCACTTGTGCCTGGAAATTCATGATTTACAGTCAATAATTCTGTAATTTATGCCAAGAAACAAGTCAGTAAAGTCTGTGCGCTGAGAAAAAAAGGGATTTGACGTTTTTGCAAAACAAATAATAAAGTGCTACTTACCGGTAAACATAGGCTATAGGCCTATAAAGGAATATTCTGGTACAGCATTTGTTCTTTAATATATACAATAATGGCCCAAAATGATGTTTAAATGGGATATTTGTTTTCTATGACACTACACGTTTGATTAAACGATCAAAATATGGGGAAAATATTTTATATTTTAAATATTTATATTTTAAATATTTTAAATTTGAAGGAAAAACACTAAACTAAACTTGTTCATCTGAAAAAATTATTTGGCAAAAAAACTGCAAAATACAGCTACAGGTTTTATATTACTTTGCAAAAAAAAGTATACATCGACTACAACATAATCAGTTGTTAATATTTCAATGGTTCTCTCTAGTTTTTGCATGTTCATAAATTCAAAAATTGTGTCGGCACAATTTGGCATGTTTCAGTGTGTTTTCAAAAATAAAACGATTGACTACAAGCACAACTATGCAATATGCTTACAACATTTTTAATATTTAAGTAAAGGTTAAAAAAAAGTCCTAGTCCTAACATGACTTTCTGGCCACTACTATATATGGATGCTTCTTTACTACAATAATCTTATTCTGTTCTGATACATTGATAACAATTATATATGTATTTTCAGAGTGTCTTGGTGTCTTTGGAGCACGGGTTCATCACTGTGTTGAGACTGTGTTAGTTTTACTGATGACGAGAGAGCCATATGATGATTGAACACACACACACACACACACATAGAGAGAGAGAGTATTGATAATGAAGATGCTTTACAGCCCAGCCACTCAAAATCCAACATTTGTTCTCTGTCTGTCTGTCTGTCTGATATTGAAGTAATTGGTTTGAGTTCTGTGATTTCCCTAGTGAGTTCCCTTGCTGTCTACTCCCTAGGGAGCTGTGGCAACTAGGCAACTATGGATTTTCACTCTGGAGCAATAAGGGTGCACAGTAGGGATGCAGCAAGCCGACAGAGCCGGGCCTCTCAGTGCTTCTACCCATTTAGGGTGAGAACATGGGAGGAGATCAGCTCTACACGTAGGCTATAATATCTAACGAATATCTTAGGTGTCGCCCAGCTCGCAGCTCTACAGATATCTGTTAGCGAGGAGCCATGTACCAGCGCCCAGGAGGATGCAACGCCTCTCGTGGAGTGAGCATGCAACCTAAACGGGCAGGGCACGCCTTGTGCTTGGTAAGCCAAGGCGATGGCATCCACTATCCAGTGGGTCATCCTTTGCTTGGAGACAACCTTTCCCTTCTGCTGGCCTCCGTAACAGACAAAGAGCTGGTCTGAGATCCTGAGACTTTGAGTTCTGTCCACATACAGACGCAGAGAGCGAACGGGACAGAACAAAGCCAGGGCTGGGTCTGCCTCCTCCAAGGGCAGCACTTGCAGGTTCACCACCTGATCTATGAAGGGAGTGGTAGGAACCTTGGACACATAGCCAGGCCGGGGTCTCAGTACAACATGGTTGTCATCCGGCCCGAACTCTAGGCACGATTCGTCGACCGAAAATGCCTGCAGGTCCCCTACCGTCTTGATAGAGGCCAGTGCAACCAGCAGCAAAGTGTTCATGGAGAGAAGCTTTAAGTCTGATTGCAAAGGCTCAAAGGGAGCATCCTGGAGTGCTCGAAGCACCAGGGAAAGGTCCCAAGAAGTATGGAGGGGGGTCGAGAAGGGTTTAACCGTCTCGCCTCCCTAAGGACCTGATGACCAGGTCGTGCTTTCCTACTGTTTTGCCATCTATGTGGTCATGATATGCTGAAGTAGCGGCAGCATGTACTTTGAGGGTGGAGGGAGACAGCCTTCGCTCCAACCCTTGCTGGAGGAAGGAAAGCACGGACCCCATCAAACATCTTCGGGGGTCCTCTCGGTGAGGACACCACCACTCGACGAACAGGTTCCACTTCAAGGCGTACACACGTATTGTGGACGGCGCCCGTGCTGAAGTGATGGTGTTAAGTACCTCTGGGAGTAAGTCACCTAGAACCTCCGTATCCCATCCAGGGACCACACATGGAGTTTCCAGAGGTCCAGACGCGGGTGCCAGAGGGTGCCCTGTCTCTGAGTCAGAAGATCCTTCCTCAGAGGAATGGGTCAGGGAGGGACTGTTACGAGGAGGATGAGCTCGGGAACCAGGTCCAGGTGGGCTAATAGGGAGCCACCAGAAGGACCTGCTCCCCGTCCTCCCTGACTTTGCACAGGGTCTGTGCAAGTAGGCTCACTGGGGGAAACGCATATTTGCGGAGGCCCTGGGGCCAGCTGTGTGCCTGTGTGTCTGAGGAGGCAAACAGGTCTACCTGAGCCTCCCCGAACTCTCTCCAGATCAGCTGAACCACCTGGGGGGGGAGTCACCATTCTCCCAGGAGCACAGCTCGTGACAGCTCGTCGGTCACGCGGTTGAGCACACCAGGGACATACATGGCGCGAACCGACCTCCGATGCTTCTGACTCGAGGAGGAGATGGTGGGCGAGTTGCGACGCGGCTCGGGAGGCTCTCTCTGGGAGGCGGCCCGAAGCGGGGTCTGAGTGTGCTGTGCAACACTTACCTGGTTCCACGGGGGCAGGAGGCGGCTTGGTTGCATTCTCGAACTGCACACTGCTGTCCGCTGGCGATAGAAGAGAGTGATAGGAGTGGTGAGGACTCTCTCCTCCCACTGCTCTCCGGGCCCTCTTCGGACCCAGAGATGAAATAAACTGCTCTTTTATTGAAAATGTGGGTACCGCTGGTTTAAAGGCTAGCGGTGGAACACAAAAAAAGGGAACAAAGGATTTTCCACCTGGCCCTCTTCCGGAGGAGGGAGTGGTGCAGTCAAGAAACACTCTTGGTAGAGAAAACAGCATCGAAGTGCTCGGCTCCGAAGCAAAAAGCTAAAGTGCAATCGCACCTGCTGCTCATTATATACCCATGCTGCGTGACTGATCAGCTGATGCAAATGATTGCATGCCAATGTGCATTGGCTCGTTTAGTTTCACTCGAAGTAGATTGGCCTCTCTAGCGAGATTCCTATTCATCGGTCACAACGTATGGAGTGACCGACTGATAGGGAACCTACACCATTTTAAATGCATGTCATTTTGATAATGACATTCTACAAGCAATCTTCCCACACTTCTTCCAGCTCTCACACACATCATCAACTCATCCCTCCACACTGGCATTTTCCCTACAGCATTTAAGCAGGCTTGGGTAACTCCACTGCTTAAAAAAACAACGTTAAACACATCACTTCTAGAGAACTACAGACCTGTCTCTCTCCTACCATTCATTGCAAAAACACTTGAACGAGTTCCTTTCAACCAAGTATCATCTTTCCTGTCTCTGAACAACCAGCTGGATGTCAACCAATCTGGCTTCAAAAAAGGGCATTCAACCGAGACTGCATTGCTGTCGGTCACCGAAGCCCTGTGGATCGCAAAAGCTGCTTCCAAATCATCAGTTCTCATCCTCCTGGATCTGTCTGCTGCCTTCGACACTGTGAACCATCAGATCCTTTTGTCCACCCTCTCATCACTGGGCATCACAGGTACTCCTCTCCACTGGTTTGAGTCCTATCTCACAGGTAGGTCCTTCAGGGTCACATGGAGAGGTGAGGTATCCAAAGCACATCAACTGACCACAGGGGTTCCCCAGGGTTCAGTTCTTGGACCGCTTCTCTTCTCCATTTACACCACATCACTGGGACCCATCATATAGGCACATGGTTTCTCTTACCATTGCTATGCTGATGACACCCAGCTCTACCTCTCATTTCAACCAGATGATCCCACAGTAGCTGTACGGATCTCAAGCTGTCTGGCGGACATCTCGGCATGGATGAAGGAACATCACCTGCAGCTCAACCTGGCAAAGACTGAGCTTCTCATCCTCCCTGCCAATCCGTCTCTACAGCACGACTTCACTATCCAGCTAGATTTTTCCTCAATCACCACATCAAGGTCAGTCATAAATCTTCGAGTAATCTTTGATGATCAGCTGACCTTCACTGACCACATTACAAAGACAGCTCGATCATGCAGGTTTGCTATTCACAACATCAGGAAGATCAGACCTTTCCTAACTGAGCATGCAACACAACTTCTCGTCCAGGCCCTGGTCATTTCTAGGCTTGATTACGGCAATGCTCTTCTGGCTGGACTTCCATCATGTGCAACTAAACCTCTACAAATGATCCAGAATGCTGCAGCTCGTCTAGTCTTCAACGAGCCCAAAAGGGCCCACGTCACTCCTCTGTTCATCTCTCTGCACTGGCTACCACTCGCTGCTCGCATCAAGTTCAAGGTGTTGACACTTGCTTACAGATTGACCACAGCAGGGCTCCAGACTAACTTTTTTCACTAGGAGCACAGTGGCCCCCAAATGAAAATTTTAGGGGCACAACCAGAAAATTTAGGAGCACACATCATAAATCAACATACTTACCAAATATTCACATTTCTACTAATTTCCAGTGTATTAATAAATACTTTGATAATAGATGCAGAAATGACAATGCCTTTGCCCTCTGATTTAACGTTACAACCTCTTGTCTTCTAAAAGCAACCGGGAGTGGCGTTGCTTTTTGATTTATTAACATGTCACCGCATACTCTATGCTTGAGGCTAAGATTGTGTTTAACTAGCATATTGTGTTTAAACTGTGAAGTGCCTGCACTTTCGGCAAACTTTGTGTTCCCCGCAGTTATGGGGTAGCGACTGCAACATTCGCAGGTCATAATTCGTCTCCTTGCAGTACTACCATAACCAGCTTAAATTTCGCAGCCAGTCTTCACGAAAATGGTGGGTTTGGCCTTTTTCGCCACAAAAACCTCTCACTCTGAATCATCTTCCCACTGTGACACTGTACTAGCTGCAACGTTTCAAATAGCTCACGGTTCAGTTTGTATCACGGTTTTAGGTTCACGGTTTCGGTATGATTCGGTATGTGCTATGTTCAGGGGAAAAAAGACTACTGTCAAATAAAATAAAGAAAATATGAACAAATAATCTAACCACAAGCAAAAGCACAAATAAATACAATAGAGCAAAGATACTAATAATATAAACGATGCTTTTCAGGTAGGTCCAACATTAGTTTTCAGGTACAGAAATTGAATAAAATAATCAAATGTAAAATAACATTGCATATTTGACTATATAAATTAAAGATTAATCCTTATTAAAGTTACAAAAGCTATTCAATAGAGGGTATGCGCATGACGTCACCGTCGGCCGGAGTGAATGCGGTCACGCCCACAAGTGGCAAAAAGACTGAGCGGCAGCATTTGTTTTCAGCGTGAATGCCGTGAAAATCACACAAAACACATCTAAAACGGGAAAGAGCTTTGCGATTGACTGTACAACTAGATTTGACCAGAAATCTGAGGTACTGTATATTTTTACAGACTGCAAAAAGCTACAGAACAGACTATATTCTGCATAATTGGATGTTTTTAAATAAACACTGACAAAAAACTAAGTTTTAGGGCTGGACGATATGATGATATACAGTATAACATTAATGTAAGTGATCACTCGGATTTAGACCTATCTATATTGTATTTATATAAAACGTTTACAGGCAAATTTTCTAAATTTATTTCCCCGGCGTCGGAATCAGGCACATATAAATGTCAGGAAACACGATTCCTGGCTGCATGTCAATATCCATGGATCACTGGATCTTTGATAAGTTGTAAGGAACACTATATCGAGTCCAACTTTTAGTTTAAACTGATAATAGTTTGTTTTACTCGCATTAACGCAGTTTCCCCTATTAACTCCAGCCACGCAGCAGCTCTTCTGCCACTCAGTCCCGCTGAGGGGGGCGTGTTCCGGCGGGGAAGTGACGTTAATGCATTCCCTCTATTCAGAGCTGATTCAGTAGGCCTACACAATACTGTGAGTGTCTTTCTTGACCATATAAGTTCACTTAAAGCATAACAGACTATGTCTGCTAGACGGACATGTTGACATACTTTTTGTGTGAATTTGTCCATTCAAGTGCAAGACTTGAAAGAGAAACTCAGAGAACTCAATATTTGCGCGCTGTCTGAGATGAGTAGCCTACACATACACACACACGCGTGCGCGCACAGACACACGCGCAGACATCTTCTAGAAGCGAGTTCTCTTTCGCGTCTTGCTCTTGAATTCTCCAACATTGCCAAAACTTAAATGAGTTTAGTTTAAACACCGATGGTAACGTCTGCAGTTCAGGTCTCGTTTGCGCTCGTGCGCTATCAACTCCCGGATGATGACAGGTCATCTTCGAGATTTGGCACTCACATTGAACAGTGTTTACAAAGAGTAATCGTTTTGTTCATGCTTTTTTTTTTTTTTTTTGATTATCGCTGTTGTAATGTATTATTTGGGAAGCCAGCAAGTGAATTTAACTGGCACACTAGCCGCAGATTGGAAGAACGAGTCAATAGTTCGCTTGTTCATTGCTCAGACGCACAGCAGAGCGGGTTGTCTCCGTCTCCTTCCCACAGACGTTTAAACGCGCGCTCGATTATCTCTAGGACCCTCCCCCTCCACACATTAACCACTTACAGTGGCCATTCCCTATTCTTCTCACACTCATTGGCCTGCCACACATTCCGGATTCATTGATAAGCCCCTTCCACGTTTAACGTGTAAAAAAAATAAAAAAGGGACAAATTTACTGGTCGCACATGTGCGACTAGATGTAAAATTCAGTCGCACACTCTCAAATTTTGGTCGCAAAATGCGACCATTTGGTCGCAGACTGGAGTTCCACTCACTACTACAAGTCTACATCCCTACCAGAAGCCTACGATCAGTCAATGAGCGGCGACTCATGGTACCATCACAGAGAGCCTCAAAATCACTCTCCAGAACATTCTCATTCACGGTACCATGCTGGTGGCATGATCTGGCCACCCTCATCCGGAATGCAGAATCCCTGACAGCATTCAAAAGACAACTGAAAACTCATCTCTTCCGTGAGCACTTAACATAAAAAATAAATAAATAAAAAACTTATCTTTTCCTTTAAATCCTTGCTTATCTGGCTTATGCTACTCCGAGCAATGTCTGAACTTTGTGTTTTGAGCACTTCTTGCGTTGTTTTTGCCTCTTCACAATGACTCACTTGGTTTAGTCCTCAGTTGTAACTCGCTTTGGATAAAAGCGTCTGCTAAATGACTAAATGTAAAATGTAAATGTAAATAATAGTGTATTATTCTTAATAAGCATAACATGCAATAATATAAAAGGTATCTTATCAGTTCGCATAAGTTTAGGAACAGATTCCATCATGAGAGCACCTATTTGATGTCTTGTGATGCTTTTCTATAGATCTGGAAACAGTTTTTCTCTTGTTCGGCTCTATAGCATGTGCACAAGCTTTTCCACCTCGTCTCAATAGATCTTGATGTTATTTTGAGTTTTGTAGCATTAGACTTTGTGGCACCTCATGTTTTGTACTTCTTCCAGCATTAATTGCCACGTCTCTTTATTAGATTTAGCTTTTTTTAGAGATTGCGTAACAACCTTGCACTGCAAACAAAACTTTTGTCTCTATTTCTAGTATAATTCTCTCAGTATAACAGGCAAACTCCAGAGGTAATTACTCCGAGATCCCAAAGAGAAAAAGATCTGCTGTATCTGATCCCAAACGCTGGTTAATGAGTGTTGAGCTGGGCCTGGTTTCCACCGCTGACATTCAAGGTGAAGCTGTACAATGATTGTGCTTTTCCCCGGGCGATGTGCTGTATGTTTTCTGAAGCGTTGGAGGTAATTACTCTGTTAGACGTGAACTCTGCTACACGAGGGACTCGACTGCCTGAGACCTTTAGAGTCTGAACTTCAAGTCCAGCTGACAAAGCCAGTTTTTTTTATATTTTTATTTGCAGAACAGGAGAGAGAGTGAGAGGAAATTGATTAAACATGTTTTTCCTCATCCTTTGATGTTACTGACACCAGTGACTGAGGAGAAGATGTGATCAAAGATTCTGGAAGATTCAAGCCGTCACAGTCAGACTCTTTATTTGAAACATGACCCATACTAATCAATCAATATATATGAACAAGTATATATATATATATATATATATATATATATATATATATATATATATATATATATATATATATATATATATATATATATAGTGACGGTTAGAAGTTTGGAAACATTACTATTTTTAATGTTTTTGAAAGAAGTCTCTTATGCTTAACAAGCCTGCATTTATTTGATCAAAAATTCAGAAAAAACGGTAAAATTGTGAAATATTCGTACAATTCAAAGCTCCAGTCCGTAACTTTTTGGGGTTAAAATTTATCCAAAATAATTTTTTGAGCAAGTACATAACCAGCCTGTGTTCAACACTCTCTGCTTGCCTCAGGTCAATTCAAAGCGGTAAGCTTGTAATAATGTTTTTAATTGCAGTGGAACTGGTGGATTTCCGCAGGAAATTCGAACATGTCTTTGCGTCATTACGTCACATCTGTACACACACATTTGTACACACACATCTGTACATATAAAGAAGAGTTTCGGCTAGTATGGGCTATGCAGTGAGGATGTTGGAGGTGGAGATTTACGGCCTTTTCTCACAGCACTTGATATAATTAAACGTATTAATTTGATGGAGGATCCAGAAAGGTTCAAACGACAATCACCAGTGACAATTAGAGATTCACCTGTTGTAAAACGCAATGCTGATGTTGTTAACATTAACAATTTGAGAACAAAGTATAATTTGCACGGTTTGATGTGATATGATAAGCAATTGTTGGATTTAATCAGCGCAATTTACTGCAATATGCTTTTTTCCCCTTAGTTGGTCAGAAGAACAAAAGTGGATGTTTCTTACTAGTTCAGATGACATTTTCCGGTGATAATTATTATGTTGGTCATACTTCCAAAAAGAATAATCTGTGATTCTAAATGCCAGTATCCACACCGGCGGCGACTGACAGCCTCACACTCTCCTCAAACACTGTGTTCATCCGCGCTGTGCCGTGTCGAGGGTGTCGAAGCACAACTCACGTAAAGTTGATAATTCCGCGAATGACTGCAATTGCAGATTTCGAACAGAGATGGCGACAAAGAGGGAAAAACTACGGACTGCAGCTTTAAAATAATGGTTTTCTATTTTAATATACTTTAAAATATATATTATTTCTGTGATCAAAGCTGAATTTTCAGCATCATGACTCCAGTCTTCAGTGTCACATGATCCTTCAGAAATCATTCTGATTAATTATATTAGGCACCCAGTGCATCTCAGTTTTGCTATTGCAGAAGCCTCACCTCAGTACTGAGTAGTTGCCATAGTTACCACCACACCTGTTTCTGCTAATGAGTTAACCTACTTCCAGATGCCTAATGTTTCGAGGATCTTGCATTTATATCAAGTGCTTTTCCTGATTTGGAATCTTTCTAGGTGTGTCTCACTGTTAACATTTAAACAGTAGAATACTTGCTTACTGCACAGTTTAAGCCTAAATGTATTGCTAATACCATTATACCATTGTTGAGGATTTCAATTTAATGTATTTTTAACAAAACATTTTGTGTAAAAATGTATTTTGTAGTATAAACCCGTTGCAAAATATTGCAATGGATTTAATTCTGGTTCAGTGATCACACTATATAACCAAAACTATATCTTTTTAAGTACACTACAAAAATTTTTATGTTTTCCAATAGAAATATTGGAAATATTGGGTTTGGAATGATATGAGGGTGAGTAATTAATGACAGGGTGAACTATCCCTTTAACTTGAGAAGCAAAATTGTTTGTACTGGAAAACAAGACAAAAATACTGAGGAAGAAATTTCTTTGCAGTTAGAAATAATTGAGTGCATTGCATTGTGGGATACACATGCATTTTTGTATAGTGCACAATTTGGCAAATGTAGTCGGTTATTTACTGTTGGTGGGCCTATCTATGCATACAGAAAATAAGCAATATGCATTTGATTATGTTGTTGAATTTTACATTTTGCTGGCAAGGATTTTATTAACCCCTTAACTGTCACCGTCCCGTATACGGGACGCCTAACTTTACTTCGCTTTATTACTATTAAATCCTAATCTAATTATGACAAACTATATATGGTTGGAAAGGTCTAGGACTTCTAAATAGATATTTGACTGCTGTTTTTTGCTACAAATTATGTAGGAAGAGTAACCGATGAATTTTTGACAAGAGTGCACCTCAAAAAAATCTGCGTTATAACAGGAGTTCTGACCTTTGTCACAAAAAGTTGACGCACACACCTTTAATAATTGAAACTTTGGTTTTCATGCTAAAAGTTCATAATAAAACATAATCTAGTATTTTTCAATAAAAAATTATAATATAATATTATCCTCTAAAAAGTATAATATATATATTATCCTCTAAAATATAATATTATCTTTTTTATCGCCTTTTTTTATTACATCACATATTTTAGCAGTTATAAATTAGGTATCATTTGAAAGCTTACAAACTCAGAATTCATCCTGTGAAAACCGTTTTGAAATTGAACGTTGCGTTACCATATAAACGATACTCTAAATTATTTTATCAGGCTCCTCCCCTTTTGGGCATCATTATATTTCATAATTTATGATCAAAACCTTTTCTAATCCTGACAAAACACATATTTTCAGAAAGGTCTGAGTCTCAAGATCCCAAATATTGTGAAAGAATTGATATTTGGACAGAAATGTATTAATTTGTTAAGCCAGAATGTATCCAACTAAATTCAATGGAATGTATGTCACCCGGTGGCTATTTTTAGTACTACGCCTAAACAAAATCTCATGGGAACTTCAATTTTTGTGATATCAACTTCAAATTTGGAACACAACTTGGTTAGATATATGGCTTTGATTTTATAGTAATTTTAGAGTAAAAAATATTTTGTAAAATATATATTTTTTATAAAATAAAAAATATATAGTACAGTATATTTGATGTACTGTAAATTTAAACTTCCATAACTTTTCCATACTTTCATTTTTTGAAGTGTTTTCACTTCAGCAATAATCTGCTGAGTGTTTCCTTTAAAACAAGACCAAACTTGGGTCTATATTCCAAAGCATTCTTGAATTACAACCATTTAAGTTTGAATAGTGCATTATAACCCCCATTCTCAAAAAGGGGGGTGACAGCGAAGGGGTTTTAAACTCTGTTATGAATTCAGTTTTTTTTTAAAGGATAGTTCACCCAAAAATGAAAATTCTGTCAGTAATTTCTAACCCTCATGTTGAGCAGCGCTTCTGTGTTGTACGTCACACGCATCACACACATGACCAGCGTCGGCCAAGAGTGAGCATACGTGTGACGTACAACACAGAAGCGCTGCGCTGTTACACTACGTGAACTCACTCGAGGCCCACAGAGAAGGAAATGAATAGTTGAATAAAGTCGTTATCTTTGTTTTGTTTTTTGCGCACAAAAAGTATTCTCGTCGCTTGATAAACTTAAGATTGAGCCACTGTAGTCACTTGAACTATTTTAACGATGTCTTTAATAACTTTTCTGGGCCGGCCAGTTTCAAACCCTTAGAAGCCTATGGAGGAGTGATCCAGCTCTCAGATTTAATCAAAAATATCTTAATTTGTGTTCAGAAGATGAACGAAAGTCGGGTTGGAGGGACATGAGGGAGAGTCAATTACTGACAGAATTTTCATTTTTGTGTGAACTATCCCTTTAAGAAAGAAAATCAGAAAAAAGCTTTTCAATGTTACTCTCCAATCAATGTAAAAAAAATATGATTTTTTGATGATTTTTGATTTTTCTTAATCAAACTCAGTCTATTTTACCCCGTAAAACTTTGCCACACATGAATACATCGATTTTTGATCTCTCGTTTTGTCACAGGATAACATGAAGTCCCTCTCTAGATGAACTCAGAGTCTGTGATGGATCCAGTATACCAGACCACACAACAGCAGAAAACTGTGATTCTGCGGGTCCTTGTTCTCGCCTGGCTCTGGCTGAAATCCACTAGAGATTCCCAAACCATTCTGGAGGAGAATTTCTGTTATAATACTCTAACATTAAGAACACCTACTCGAGGGAGTGAACCTGGACTTCAGCGATAAGAGCTGTGGTAACTAACCTTAGCTTTATCAGCCAGGCCGGATTACAGGTGCAGAGACCAGACGAGACACAGCGAGTTGAGTAAGATATCTACTGGTTTATAAACACTGGGTTAAATCTGACAGGTGGAAAACAACTCAAGACAACAAGAAATTAAACATGTGGGAATTAAATATTGAGTCAACATGGGTTTATAAAATCGAATTCATAATTAACTCTGCCTTCCTCAGAGTCCTGACTTTATACAAATGATTGTATATGGTGCCAACAATCTTACCACACACTTTAACAATACCTTGTTATCTATCTCTATTTTTTAGATTGAGTCACCGATACCAGCACACGAATGAACAAGTAATGACAGATTTAATAAAACAAGAATAAAACATATTCATAAAAGTACTGTCCACATTAAAACCACAAATCTTCCGGAAAAAAATACATACGCCGGTGGGCTTTCTTGCACACAGCATCCACATAAGCCTCAAAATTCAACTTTTTATTTATTACAGTAACAAGGTATTTAAATTGATGTACAACCTCAACAGCATTATCATTAATAACCAGAGGACTGTAGGATTCTTCCTAAAATCTTTAATCATCTCTTTAGTTTTGATGTTAAAAAAGGAAAAAATTGCACCAATCAATAAAATCTGCCAGTATGAACCATGATCAGTATCCTCATTATTAAGGAGGGAAACAATCACTGAATCATCCTCATTTACTTTAGATTTACTCTTGGCTTAGTATAGCTACCATTGTTGTGTTTTGCATGCTAAATGTTGAAGTCTGTGTGAGACTCAAGCATGGTCAATTGCAAGATATTGTCAGTCACAAATATAGAGAGACTATATAAACTCAATTAAAAGTTGAAAATGATGAGTTAAAGCATGTTGTCACAGCTTATTGATCATATAATTTTTGTTTTGTACAGTGTTTGCTACATCTATCCCCAGCTACTGTTACAGGTCACCCCAGATAGTGGAGTAGGTTGTAACAGAACTCTCCTTGTTTGACATTAAAGGGTTAGTTCACCCAAAAATGAAAATTAAGTCATTAATTACTCACCCCCATGCTGTACCAACCCCGTAAGACCTCCGTTCGTCTTCGGAACACAAATGAAGATATTTATGATTAAATGTGACAGCTGGATTACTCCTCCATAGGCTCCCTAAGGGAATGAATCCTGACGTCCCAGAAAGTCAATGAAGAAAATGTTTAAATATTCCATGTCACAACAGTGGCTCAACTATAAGTTTATCAAGCGACGAGAATACTTTTGTGCGAAAAAACAAACAAAAATAACGACTTTATTCGACTATTCCTTTTCTTCCTTGTAGGCCTGAAACGAGACTTCAAGAGATTTCCACGACGCATGCGCGAGAATTGCGATCTCCTTCAACTACTTCAGTTCAGTTCTCGCGCGTGCGTCGTGGAAATCTCTTTAATCAAAATCACATTTAATCAAAAATATCTTCATTTGTGTTCCGAAGACGAACGAAGGTCTTACGGGGTTGGTACAGCATGGGGGTGAGTAATTAATGACTTCATTTTCATTTTTGGGTGAACTAACCCTTTAACAGACATTTACATCGATAGTCTGGCGTTATAATTGATTTGCTTTTGGTGTACTGTGGAGTGGGTAAAACTGTTTTTAATGGCAGGCTAGCAGATACCGTTGACTCGCGCTAGCCTAGCACCGGCGAACTATGCAACTGGAACGACTGGATGACATTTTTTGAAAACTGTCTTCACTGATAAATAACACCCAGGCTAACTTGGAAATGAGGCCCGATGTCCAAAATTCTGAACCACCCCTTTAACTCACATAATCTGTGGTTGTGTAGTAGTACACGTCCAAGCAGACAAATGTGTCTACCATGTATTAAATTTTGAGAGATCTAGCAGAAACAACCACTGAGTTAGCAATGCTCAAACAGAAGGTGTGACTTTCCTCCCCGGCCGGGTCTCCCCTGAAACAAGGCTCAACATCTCTCTCTAGTGGCTGGAGGAGCATCATGCACCATCACAACTTCACGTTTTATGTGTCCAAATACGTTTTTGGTTGACTGTAAATAGGCTGCAGTTTATGTCACACCTGTCAGAAACATTGATTGATAGCCGTGGATGATTTATGCTCTCCTGTCGTGTCGCATTTGTGATTGTGTGACAGGCGGTTATTGTCATGTTTCATTCATCGGTTAGAGATAGTGCTGCGCTTGTAGGAAGCAGCAGAGCTCACTGTGACTGCATTTATTTCAGTACTTTGAGACATCACAACAGTTCTGTTCCAAACTAGTGAGCTGTAGCTAGACAGCATTAGCTGTGACCCTGTTCTGAAGCCTTCAAAAACACCTTCTATTGCTAGCATTTCATTCATCATGCGCTGAGAAGACAGTCCTGTAATGCATTGCCAGAAACTCATATCATGGTTGCAGATGAAAAAAAAATGTCATCTTAAATATATTATTGTATTGAATTCAGATCTAAAAAGTTTTGTTAAAGTATAGTTCAGTCTAATAATATGGCTGACTATTTTACCCAATATTTGTGTGTTGGTGGTCCTTAGAGAGATCCCAATCAGTTCAGTTGCTTAGATCCCACAGGGAATGTTCTCAGAGCTTAAACGAAAATTCTATTAATGTCAGAAGAACGTTTGTTCATAACTTTGATAGAACCTTGCCAGAACGTTGCCATGGTGCTGTCAAAGTTCTTCTAGTGACGGTAATAGAATGTTCGTTTAAATGTCTCTGGTATTTAGTAGTAATATACTCATAATGTTAGCACAAAAACATTATTCAGCTGCAGCTTTTATGTGGTGTATTCATCTTTGTGGACACAAACAGACACTATAACTTTCTTTCTGCCTTTATCACTTATCTTTGTAGTCCTGGGGTCTTTATATATTTTCAAATTGTGAGTTTAACCTGTTTTTGAGTTATGGTCCAGTTAAAAAAGGGCTTTTTACTCAAAAGTTTTACATATATTGAATATATTACATATGTTTTTGTATATTATAATATTTTCAGTAAATTGTCTGTATATTTCAGTAAATATACAGTGAACATATACCGTATATATATATATATACACACTGTGTATATATATATATATGTATGTGGTGTTTCATATATAGGCTACATGTTGGACAATGAAACTGAAACACCTGGTTTTAGGTCACAATCATTTATTAATTTATTGTACAACCTCCTTTTGTGGCCAATAGAGCATCAATTTATCTTGGGAATGACAGATACAGTCCTTCACCGCGTCCAGAGGGATTCTGAGCCGTTCCTCAGGATTCTCCACACCGTAAGGGCCACTGATGTGGGAAAGACAGTGAAGGTGGACTCATCAGAGAACAATTTGTCCACAGCCCAAGATGTGCACTGTTGGCACCACTGAAACTGACATTGGCTAAAGCAGCTCAATCATGAACATTGACTCTGGAGCTCCAGACGAAGAGTTCTGGTGGAAACAGGAGAGTCGAGGTGTTCATTTAATGAGTCGGGCAGCTGTGGTTTGAAGTTTTTTGGATGTAATCCGGCTGGACATCCCTTTCCGACAGCTTTTGCATCCAAACAGCAACATATTGTCTGCCCAAATCCGGCAAACATCTGGTACGCGTTGAATCCACATGTACCAGATGTGGCCCGGATCTGGGCCGACACTATGTTGCTGTCTGGGTTGACAGTTACTCCTGTTGGTCCTGCGTGGACGTAATCTGACATTACACTGGATACACAGCTCTCGATACACCACTAAGACTTACTGTCCTGGTCACAGATGAGCCAGCGAGACACACACCAACAATTTGTCCTCTTTTGAACTCTGATATGTCTCCCTTTATGTTCATATTTTATGTACAGCTGTGCCATTGTTCTGCTAATTCAACCTTCATGTAAAATCAGTGAAGATTGGCCGTCAGGGTTGGGTTTCAGTTTCATTGTCCAACCCTTGTCCTTTCTCCAGATGTACATGATCCACATTAAGCTCAAGACGCTGCTGCCATCTAGAGGACGAGTGGAGCACTGCACATCTGTGCACATCACCATGGCAACCCGGAAGAAGCCAATTGTGTGCAATCAACGATCCTGTGATCATAGTGCTATATATAGAACCAGCTGCACTTGTATGATTTCAGCACCACTGATATTATATTGTTCCACTTGCGTATATTTAAAATATCATTCAAAATGGCAGTATTTATATAACCTCTTTATATGAACTAATGCATGCAAATCGGTTTGATCCCTAACATTTTCTTTCTCGTTTTAAATAAATGTTAGTGTATATATGCATGGTGTAAAAGGCATGTTTTGCAACTTGTTTACTCATTCTTGTGTTGCTTTTCTTAAATTAAATTAGGGACAGGTTTATTTAAGTTCAGTTTTAGACATAACATGCTTTTTTCTCTAAGTATCATTTACCCTCCTCTGATGTGAATGATTATATCAATACATCTTACTGACAGCATCAGGTTTACAACTGCTAATTCAGCCGCCGTCTCTCAGTGGAACATGTTTTCTATTAGATTATTTCTGCTTCATCCTGCGCCTTATTTGCATTTGCACTAATTTTCATTATTTATGAGGCTGTGATCCCGCAGAGAGCACACGAGGGTGTTCATTTATCAAAAACATAAAAACTGTGTTAACAATAACTGTTAAAATTAGACAGAATTCAGTCTATTCATTATTCAGCTGAATGAAGACATCACATTTGCTGCACAGAAAACAACTTATTATAAAAGTCTTTATGTAAGATAGAGGAGACCAGAGGATTCTTGTTTCTTTGCACTATAAAAAATGCTGGGTTGTTTTAACCCAATTTGGGGCCAAATATGGACAAACCCAAATGTTGGGTTCAAAATGTAAATTAAAATTTTAACCCAACAGCTGAGTTAGTTCATATTTGACCCAAAGTTGAGTTTAAATAAACCAGCATTTTATGTTGGGTTAAAAATGTAAATTAAAATTTGAACCCAACAGCTGAGTTAGTCCATATTTGACCCAAAGTTGAGTTTAAATAAACCAGCAATTTTTTTGAGTGTACATTATTATTATGAATAATAAAAATAATGTACATATTATTCATATGAATTAAGAGTTTTAAAATCTAGAGCTTAATAAAACATATTGTAATCTTAAACTTGAATTTAAACATATTTAACGTTTTTTTAATGTATGAATACGAATCACATAAACTAAACTAAACACATAAACTGCTCCATTCCCTTGTTCCATTAAGATTTATACAAAATGTTTTATTAAGCTCTAGTTTTTAAAATTCTTAATATGAATAATATGTAAGGATTATTCAATTCAATTTTATGGAATTTTTACCGTTAAATTAAATGCATAAATTTTGAAAAAAAGGCTTAATGTTTTTTGAGTGTGTGCTGCTAACTCTAAGCATGTAAATTGAACGCTGTCCATGTGAATACAATCAGTTTTAATATTTGTTAAAGTGTAAAGATGTGTAACTCTAACTGTACTGAGACTAAGTGAACAGTAGGTGGCAGTGTGTAAATATGAGCAGATCTCATCTGAGTTCAGAAAGCTTGCCATCCTCACACTATTCCTCTTAATAACCACCATCACAATATCAGGGTATTTATTCAAGTTTTTATGCACTAAAAAGGATGCACTGATGTTTCAGCTTGATTGGTTTGTCAGATTTGTACTAGATTCATTTGCAGCAAAGCAGGATGAAATATTAAATGGTTCTTCGACTTTTCGAAGACTTTTCTTCGAATAGTGCTGTGAATCAGAGCTCAGAGGAAAGCGAATGATGAATAATGTTCCTGCAGTTGAGTTCAGTTTCTGTGCTGTTTAATGAATGATGCCGTGTGTGTTTGTGCGGTTCGATAGCTCTGGCAGGTTTTCACTTTTAAGCAATCACAGCACATTCTCATGGATAAACACATTTGCCTTGTTAAAGGTCTGAACCGCGGAGGCTCATTGCACTCCCACACAAACTGAGTCTGTGTGTTTGTGATGATTTACTTCAGACTAAATGGTCGCGTTCATAATCATCCGCTTTCAGCGACTCACTAAAACTAGTGTTTATTGCATTGCACTGTGGCTGTACAGTTCGCTCTTGACCAGGCGGATTTACACACGGATATGGACCAGCAGCAAACCAGCTTTCTGTGCAAATGTTCTCTTCCAGAAGGGATATAATCGCCACAAAGTTTTAGTTTCAGAACTTGAGATTGTTAGATCTCACAATACCCTGTGTTTTTGGCTTATCTTTTTCTGTAGGCCCGGCACATTTGCAGGTGAACATTTTTCTTTATTTTTGTACCATATCCGACCCTCTTTTACTTTGTCTTCCAAAATATACCTGCTTATATATCTCAATATTAATAACAGTCTGTTTAATTTTGAGTCTTGAACTGGAAACTCTCAAGGGTTGGCTTTCTAAATATATGTGTGTTATGTGTCTTTTCAGAATGACTTGTGAGCAGAAATTTTTATTTTGGGTGTCATGAATGCATCACTTGGCAAAATTGGGGATGACTAGTAAGGGGTTAATGACCATATTCCTCATATTTATGGAGATGATGTGTACATGTGCTTGTAAAGATGTTGAAAATGCTAAGATCAGACAGTTTATCCCTATACCAGTTTTATTTATTTTATTTTATTTTTTAACAAACTATTGTAAATGGTTCAGATATAACATTTGTGTGGCTGTAGGCTATTTCTTAACTGTTTTAATCGATTTATATAATCAAATTATTATCAATTATTTATGTATCAATTCTGATATAATCTTTTGTATTTACAGAATGTTTCATTTTTATTCCTAATTGTTCTCCTTCCCTCCTTTAGGAGAACAAGATATTGGCATGCCATTGTAAATAAGAATGTTGTTCTAAAATAAATGCCTGGTAAAATAAAAAAACAACAAATAAAATAAATATATATAATAGATATACATAGTATTTAATAGTAGCCTATAGAACAGATTTTAACCATTAACACACCCATGGACCCCAAATATAAAATGTTATATTAACGTTAGACTATAATACTTTGCAGATCAGTAGTTAGACCTCGTGGAAATGCTATAAGCTATTTCTTCAATGTTTTAACTTAGTTAGCTTACAATCGATTTATATAATCAATTTATTATCAATTATTTATTTACCTTCTGATGTAATCTTTTTTTATTTACAGTATGTTTAAATTTTATTCCTAACTGATCTCCTTCCCTCCTTTAAGAGAACAAGATATTGCCATCATGCCATGCCATAAATAAGAATGTTGCTCTGAAATAAATGCCTGTTAGAGAGAAAAAAAAAAAAAAATATATATATATATTAATAAAATAAAATAACATTTAATTTAATAGTATTGAACAGGTTTTATCCGTTTATTAGACTATTATGTAATGCAGATCAGTAGAAATATGATGTAAGACATCAGGAATGCTATAAACCATTTCTTCAATGTTTTAACTTAGTTAGCTTATAATAGATTTATATAATCAATTTATATTTGTATTCCAAACTGAATATATTGAATATATAACTGAACAAGATATTGCTATCATGCCATGCCATTGTAATGTTGCTCTTAAATAAATGCCTGATAAAATAAAATAAAATAAACATACGTAGTATTTAATAGTAGGCCTATATAAACATTTTAATCTTTTACGCACCCATGGACCCCCAATAAAAAAAACGCTAGATTTCCTCAGTAACATTTTATATTTACATTAGACTATTATGTTATTCTTTGCAGATCAGTATTTAGAAAGTTAGAAGACGTTATGAAAATGTAAAAAATAATAATAATAATAAAGTTCCGTGTTTCATAGTCTCCACAGACCCCCCGTGTCAGTGAGTGAGTAGGTCTCGTGAACGATGATCTGGCGGTAGATGGTCGGTGCGGCGCTGACATGCGCAGTGAGAGCAGCACATGATGCTCTTCTCTCTGTGTGTGTGTGTGTGTGTGTGTGTGTGTCCGCTGATTTCATCTCTCACACACGCGCTCTTCTCTTCCATCCTCCTGGATCTTCCTCCGGAGCGGCAGCGCGGTTTCACGGTACGTGAGTGTGTTTGTGTATTCGTGTGTTTGTGTATGTAAATAAAGGCGTTTACAGCAGCGCGCGCTGGACGCGTCTCAAACCCACCGATGCGCGTGCAGCATCCGCAGATAATAAACACAGCAGCCTTTCTGGGCAGTGTGCATGAAGCCTTTATGGTCATCATATTTAGCAAGCAACTGGTTTGGGCTTCATCATGGATATGTTCCAAATTAGCAGCATTTGTTAGGCATTAACATCATTGACGAGCTGGACATCAGAAGTGTGAAGCATTTTTGAGCCTAATCACAGACGTTCTCAAAGTCAGCAGCAGCTGTAGGCATCATATGTGTGTATGGCATTTTTGGTCAACATCACAGAACGCTTCCAACATTTTTGGCCATCATATAGAGTTATGACTTTGCGTCTAAGATGCAGTTCACTGGGTCTCGAGACACAGCAGTGTGTCAGACAGCCTGTTGCAGAGATCCTCGTGTGACTAACATGATGTATAAAACATGCTGATGTCTCGAGAAGCTGTGCAAGGACTCGAGCTTCTGTTTGTTTATCTATCTGTCTGTCTGTCTGTCTGTCTATCTATCTATCTGTCTGTCCTATCTATCTGTCTGTCTATCTATCTGTCTGTCCTTCTATCTATCTGTCTTTCTGTCTATCTATCTATCTATCTATCTATCTATCTATCTATCTATCTATCTATCTATCTATCTATCTATCTATCTGTCTGTCTGTCTGTCTGTCTGTCTGTCTGTCCTTCTATCTATCTGTCTGTCTGTCTAATCACAAAATTGTGTTAATGGCAACATTGCTTTAGTTGAATTCAGCAATGCGTAGATGTTGTATAGTAGTCTATTGCACATTACAGTAATTTATTGTACAGTAATTGTTTACTGTATTTTATTTTGCATCACCAATTTCTGAATGAAACAAAAATTTAGTTTATTATCGTAGTAAACGATAAAAAGACCGTTTTATTCATTTTGAATTGGTTGTACCACGAGAAGTGGGTGTTTTGGAGTCAACAGTTGGAGGGAGGAGATAAAAAGTAAGAGGTAGGGTACAACGGGCTAAAGGCACACCAGGGTAAAAGGCACCTTTGATTTTATTTCCCTGTAAACCACTAGATTGCACACAAACCATCCACACCATCCGCTTTAAGATGCACGTGGACATTTGGCTGATTCTTGATGCGATCGCGGGCAGCTACGCAAAGTTAATTATGTGCTAATTTGATCTAATATTTAATGTTTTTGAAAAAAGTGCTGTATATTTATGTAGTAAATTAGAATCGCTAAATTTATTGGCTATATTTTGAGACAACGGTCTTCTTGATGATTTTCAGTTTTGTTCAAGCTAATGGTAACAGTTTTTTAATAACAAAAGAATATGTAAAAGTATGGTATTTGGGGTAAAGGTCGTCACTGTTATTGGAAAAGGCACGATAATTAACATGATAATAAATAGCTGGCTGACTTTTCCATTTGTTGACATGGTTAGATTCAGATGGTAAATATCATATATTAAATTGGGTGTCAACCTTAGAGATAATCACCATATTTATACTTAAACCATCATGTTTAAAAATATGACATTAATCATATCATACACTAAAATATCATTTATTGTTACTACTGTAAATCTGTTAAATGATTATGGGATCTCCTTCCATGCTTTCAGAATCTTTACTTTTTTAAATAATTTTTTTTCTGTATTTTTAAAGTGAACATTTTACTGAGAGTATATTTATTGAAAAAAAAATGTATTCAGCAACATAAACAGAAAATAGTACAAACTTTGGTACAGTGATTGTTTTGATAATAATAAGTATTAACTTATTATTATTATTATTGAAATGATTGTGTATATATATTATGTATATATTATTATTATTATTGTATATAACATATATTTGTATAATGCTGGGTTTATCTGTTGCTCCATCAATGTTCAATACAAACATATTTTGTTTCTGCAATCATACATTATGGGAGTAGTGAAAAGCACATTTTTCTTAAGGTTTGCATTTAGCCCCGTTTACCCTATTGTGATGTTAAACAAAAAGAAAAGTATTTTCTGAAAAAAAAAAAAAAATACTCATGTAGAGAGTAAATGGGGTTGAAACACCTGGTTTGAACCTGCAAATTACTCTTCTAAAGATTATTGTATAAAACAGATGCTATGTTTTATAAAATGTGAAGTTAAATGAGCTTTGTACTAGTTTAAGTCTTTGGATGAACCGTTATTGACTATATTGCCTGTCATCTGCAGTGTGAGACCAGACCCTCATATGCGTCTCAAGATGGTATTAATTTCATTTTAACATGTCCAATGTGAAATGCTAATTAGTGTTGTTTAATGCAGTCAGTCAGAGAATGGAAAGGAACTTTGAGAGTCCAGACAACTAATGAATAAACTGATGATCACTCTTACCTCTACAGAAGTGTATTTTCCAGAGGAGCCGTACTGAATACTAAACGCATACAGTTTATTTGGGCGTTGAGAACTTCTCAAGCGCACAAGGAATGAGTCTAATGCATCTGAACCTGTATGGACTATGGAGATGTAGTTTGCTGCAGATTGTGAGCTGTTTACTCTTAGTAATCTTGTTTGGAATCATAAAAGTCTTCATTAGTTTCCCAATAGTCTCGCGTAGCCAGACCTTCAGACTGACGGCTGAAGGTCTGGAATTCATAGCAGCTTTCTTTGGCCAAGGCCCGCCCATCAGGCCGTTTGACAGACATGTAAAACAACCAATTACAGTTTGTTTCGTTCAGCGTCACGTTTCGGTGCGTGGAAATGTCCCCACAACAACAGACCTGCGTGCAACAAGTCAGTCAGCATAGAAAATCAAAGAAAGAGAAGAAAACTTCAAGAGTCTTTCCCGTGAACCTCGCATACTTTTGAGAATTCTACGTTTAGCTGATCTTGATAAATGCTCATTGTGACTCATGTAAACACAACAGTTTTTCTTCCGCAATCACACGTCTGCGCTTTGTTTCCCGGTGGACCGAAAATAAACGCGACACTCGCGCCCCCCGGAAATCCGATCAAATTCAACCAATCAGATGACGACTTCGACATTCCTGAAGTGTTTCCAGTTAAGTGTACCATTATGCATCAGATGTTTAGCCAACGTTCCGTGGGCGTGACGTCTGAGGCTGAGACTAGTTTCCCAATGTCTCCCATAGGTTCAGTAAAATAAGTACAGACTTGTAAAATAATTTGCAGTGAGCTGTGAGTGTTTGTTTTGAGCAGCGCAGCTTTTACAGTTTTAAGAAATAAACAAAAATAACATCTGAGCGATGTGGGGTCTCATGTATCTTGTATACTCTCTCAATGTTTAATAGGCTTTACAGACTTCATGTGATGACACAAAACAAATCAGAGTTTTGAATCAGTTCTTTGAAATGGACAGTTTGAACCAATTCACTAATTGAGCTTATCATCTCTAATCGCTTATCATGCACCGCTAAACTTTAAATCAGAGATGCTAGTTAAACAAGATAAAAACAAATTAAAATTAAAGCTGCAAGCAGCATTTATCGGGGTTCAAGCATTAAGTTTCTTTAACCTTTTTGACAGTTATAGTGCCAACTATGGTCCGATCACCGAAACTTTGCATGCTTCTTCAGCATTCAGTTATGACACATATGCTTTAAATTTTTGTGAAGTTCTGAGTTTTCCTTTAGGATTTATAGGCTTTGAGTGTATTTTGTCACGCCCCCTTTTCTAAATGACCCTGTTACAGCCACCCAAATGCAAAAGTTCAACTTTTTTTCGATAATTATTGATCTAGAGAGGCGAAAAACCGGGGACTAGTTCGCAAAAGTAGTTTTTGAACAAAATTCGAGAAAATTTTTGCTGCCTACATTGGAGATCTCCATCGAAATTGGAGATATACATTTTGTCCGTCTTGAGCCAAGGATCACAGTGGTGCAAAAGTCAAACGCTTGATTCTAAGTCAAACGGTCTAGGAGTTATGAGCAATTTAGTACTTTTGGTTGCTGTAGCGCCACCTATGGGCCAATCAGGGTCATACTCTGATAGGTTGTCCCCAAATTGAGGCCTACCATCTGGCCAGGTTTCAAGTCTCTAGCACTTACGGTTTGGTCTGCACGATCAGTTTTACAAATCCTTACAATTACAATTCAGCACTTTGAGCTTGAACCCCTAATAATTGCTATGTTTATTAGTGATGGGAGAAATTAAGCTTTTTGAATCAACTGAACAAGTTGCTTTGCAGAATGATTCACTGTTTGAATGCCACATGCTGGTCAAAACTGCAAATGCAACAAAAACTAGGGATGCCTCGGTCATGTTTTCTGTGCCCCTGAACCGGTCCGAACCGCATCAAATATATGCTAAATACGGAAGCTCGAATTGGGGTTCAGGATAGCCGATACCGAGTAGCTTGTTAAAAAAAAGCTTAATCGGCCCCAATACTGATCCTTAAGTTCGGCTTGGGACATCCCTAATAAAAACACCTTTTCCAAATAAAATGCAAGTGTTTTATCGAAAATAATGGGGGCAAATTTATTAAACTTAAAAAAAAAAAACATTCTGATCATCAACTAGCTGCGAACCATTGAAATTTCCAAATGTTTTTTTGGTTTGGTTTGGTTACTTTATTAATACCCGTAGGTAAACTGGTTTTACAGTCTAAGAGGCAGGACATCCTTAGAACATTGTTGACCACAACATGACATACAACACACAAAACATTAAAACATAAAAACAGGCAATAAAAATAAATAAAAAGAAGGAACAGATAAATGCAAATAGTAATTTTACAGCTTGTTTAACAGAGTGATTGCTGCTGGTACAAAACTGTTTTTAAAACGAGCGGTTCTACAAATAGGGACTTTTAACCTCCGTCCCGAAGGGAGACTCTGGAATTCCCTATTCAAAGGATGTAGACTATCATTAGTGATAGCCATAGCTAACCTCTGTAATTGTTTTGCATATAGAGTCATAGGGTGCAGCTGGGATTCCCCGGTCAGCTTACTTGACCACTTTACAATTTGGTTTAGGCGATTCTTGTGCTTGACTGAGACACAACCAAACCATGCCACCAAGTCGAATGATATAATCGTTTCAATAAAAGACTTATAAAATAAGGTCATCATAGTCTTGTCTATATTGAAATGATGTAATTTTCTCAAACAGTATAACACAGTGATTGCTGACCACTTTTAGAAATGTTTCCTAAAAGTTGCGAAAACTCGTTATAGTGAAATCACGCGACTTTGTCAGTTTGACACACGCTCTGAATCAGTGAAAAGAATCGAAAAGAATGATTCGAAAATGTTTCGAAGCTTTACAAAGCGTGTTACGAAAGCGGCCAACACATTAGTAATATTCATTATTTTGCTTCATTTTAAATCATTGCGAGTCCTGCTTCAAATGCATTTATTAAACACAAAAATTAGTATTTATTTACTGATATGTGTACAGTATTTCTTGACATTCAGTGATTTCCACGGATGTTGTTTGTGCATATGATGCATTTACACTTAACTGCATTAACACTGTTGTGTGAGTGTGTGTGTGGCCGTTTTTCCCTCGGCCAGTCTAACACACCTGTCTGTCATCATTTGAGCGTAATGACTCCATTAAACAGCAGTGGCGATGGTTAACGGTAATGGGACATTCTGGATGGAGCTCTAGATGTGGGCTTTGTGCTGTAGGTTGTGGTCTCAGATGGATTGTCTTTTATTTAGACCATTTTGTGCACCACACTCTGCTCTGGCTAACCTGTTTTATTTGCTGTCAGTTCTGGCTCATATTTTATAGATTTTCATGGCGAGTTCACATATGCAATTTACATGGTGCTGCTGGCTCAGTCAGGTGGTGTGAATATTTGTCTCCACAGACGTCTGTAATAATTCTGTGTGGAGCAGGCCTTGGGGAAATGAAATTAAGAATATAAACGGGTGCTTGTGCAGGGAAAGCCCTCCAGGACACAGGACAGAGGACGAGAGCGAGTGTGTTTTCTGCTGAGGAGACATCAGGAGAACGAGATGAGGAGTTTGAATCATGCTGATGAAGAGTCTGAGCAGAAACGTCACATACTCGCTGTGCTCGCGCATCATCATTTGACTTGAGTTTTATAGATATTAAGAATTTGGCCGCTATTTTTCCATGCAATAGCAACAATGAATGGGGACTGAGGCTTTCAAAATTCTTAATTTATCACTTAAAACTTATCTTTGATCATCAAAATGACATATTTAAATGGTCCTTCATGCCTTAAAATTGCTTGAATGTAACTCGACACCCTTGCCTCATTTAGTATTCGCGGTTCTATGAATATGCAAATGAGCCCCGCCTCCACTCACTCACTCAGCTCAGAGATCCACTCGTTGACGATCACAAGTTGATCTGATTGGTTACAAGGTAGTTTGTGACGCCAGAAACACCAACGATTTCAAACCGTGTTTTTGAGACTGTCTTTGGTTCACTGCTAGCCTGGGAAAACCCAGAAAACTTCTGGCAAATTTAGATTTGCTCTGAAAGTTAGTCTGGCAAAGAGCTCATTCAAGCCCATTTCCAATCCGTCGAAATCGAGGCACCAATCAGAAACGTTGGGGCGGGCTTTACACGATGACGACAGCGCTGGGATTTTGAAGCAGATTTTGTAGCCTACATTACAAAGATGGATGCCGCCGTCGAACATCACTCGTTCGAATCAGCTATCGCGTCTGTTTTAAGCGATTTGAACGTTTCCTTTTTGTTAAAAACCGAGCAAAGAACAACACTCGGAGATGTTTCTCCGCCGCTCTGCATACGTCATCTCCTTCATCGCTCTGATTGGTTTTAGGTCTATCCGCGACGTCCGTTGGTGACGCCCCTCTGGAAACGATTGGTCTATGACGCTTTGCCAGACCATAACTCAGTTACAACTGAGAATGGTCCGGTTTTAACCAGGCTAGTTCACTGCAGTTTTAAGGAGAAAATACTCACCAATGCTGTCAACTTATGAATTTGCACATGGTTTGTCTTAAAGCATATTAAAAACACCACATAGACATATAAACAACATTTAAAAGCTTGATTTTCACCACAGGGGGACTTTAAAAGTGTGAAAACACCATTAAACTTTCGTAAAAGTAGCCTGTACAACTTGTGCGCTGTATTTCAAGTTCCCCGAAGTCATGAGATCAAACAAAGCCGTACAAGCTGAGAAATTTTGAGTGACTGCGCAATTTCTGAATGAATAATTTTTTTTTTAAATTAAATCTTTTCAATGAATCTGTTGATTCAGTTCACAACTCTGATTAAACATATTTTACTGCAGTTTTTAATGTAACAAAAAAAGCAAAGAAACATTTTTGAAAAGTATCACCTGATTACATTTGATCATTTTTGTCTTGTATTATTTGTACATTTCTTATATCGTTTTATTTAGTTAATTGCACATATTTAGTTCTTTATCTACTTTGTTCTCACCAAGAGGCTGCGGCTGAGATGGTGTTAAAATAACAATAAATCAGTCAGTGTTATTTTAGTATAATTAATATAGGATTAAAGTATTTATTCATCTTTTAATATGTTATATTTTCCCTTTTATTTTAAATTTAGTTTGTTTTAGTAATGTTGTGTGTTTCTGTCATAATTTTCTTTTTGTTTTGAGTTTTTTTTTGTTATTTTCAGTTTTACTAAAAAAAATTGAAATGTTGCCTTTGCAAATAACTGAAATAAAATTATATTTATTTCAGTTAAAGTTGAATTTTATTTAAATAAATAGAAATGTTTTTCAATAGTTTTAGTTAGCAATAATAAAACTGCTCCGAGTAACAACTTACATTTCATCTTACTACTGTATGGCTTCAGTATGTAGCGCACAATTCAAATGGGCCATTTTTTATGATTCTTTCCTGATTTTTTTTTTATGGTGCTTTAAGGTCCTTTTTGAAGCTTGAATGCATCACTCCCCATTCATTGTAATTGCACGGAAAACAGCGGCCAGGAAAACACTTCGAAATGCTTCTTTTGTGTTCCACAGAAGAAAATCACATGGTTTTTGAGCAGCATTATGACAGAACTTTTATTGAATGGACTATTCTTTTCAAAATTCAAGGCCTAATGCAAAAAGCCACGGCAGTCAAAGACATTTAAAAATCGCTTTACAGCATCCTACAAAAAAAGGTTGAAAAAAGTGGTCATGAATTGAGAAATCTAATTGGCCTTGATCTTTTGACATGTAAGAGGGCCATTGTACTAGAAACATATCATAAATTTACATTTCAGAACTCAAAACTTCCTCGTTAGTCCAAAAACAGCTTTTATATAAACCAAGCTCAAAAAACGACTATTATTTCATAGTGCAGAAGATCGACGCCTATTTGTACATCATTGACTCTTTAGCCCCGCCCACCTGTTCACACACGTAATGTAGTATTTACTATGAGACGGACACAAACACAGGATTACTCCAGCAACAAGACCATAGAGACGCTCTGAGGATTACAAGACGCTTTGTTGGCAAATGTGAAACTATGTAATGAGATATTTTTCAACATCGGACATTTGCAAGACAATTCCACATGTGTAATGGCGGGGACGTCGAAAATGATTTAAATATGCAAAAATGTTACCCAATCGTATCAGTGCTATGTGTTCGAAAGAGAGGGTCAAAACAGAATAAAAAATATCTTATTACTTCTAAATTAGGATGTTTTTGATGTACAAATCTTGATAACGTTATAAAAGCACCTCAGAGAACATTATAAAATAAAATAAAAATGCAGTTCATGACCCCTTTAAACAGCAACTGAGAGATGTGTTGACATCACCCGAGTGGGATTTCTGTGTGAGCGTGCAGGTGTGTGTGTGTGTGCATGTCTGCATAAGTTCATGGACGTGTTTTTGTGTCTGCGAGTGATGTTAAAGCGGTGTGCACACACACACATTAGTGAAGATTGAAGGTCAAGGAAAGGACCTTATATGAGATCCGCTGACATTTGCCTGGCATTCTTGATTCACTGCCGTCTTGTGATAGATCTTCCATACCTTGTTCTGGACGCTCCGAGCGAACGCAGGTGATTATAGATGACCCGTTCGCTCTTTTGATGTTTGTGGAGGAATTCTGACGGTGTTTCATCGGTGGACTGGATATTAGAGGCCCGGAGTGATACTTGGGGTTTGTCGTATGCTAATGTTGCATATATTAATAATGCAATTTCACATGTCATCATGTGATGTGCTGTCTGTGGCATCAAACGCATTGCTCTTCATCTGTAACCTGCTGACTCTGCTAACTAACATGCAGAGCTTTGTTTCATGTGCAGTCGCTGTTCCAGGATCAGTGGGTAAGAGAAACTGCCATCTGTCTGTCTATAGTGAACACACCGACCGAGTGTGTGAACTCTCAAGCGGCCGCCAGAATAAAGAGATTTAGATATCGGCTGCTCATCTGTTTTGATGTATTCAAACAGGTCCTAAATGAACGTCGTTCTCGCACCTTAGTTTTGGTGGCTTAAAGGTACAATATGTAGGATTTTTCACCACCAGGGGTCGCTATCCTCTTACAATAACAAAGGCGTATATATTGATGACGCAAAGTATTAAGCAGAATTATGGATCTTGTCGTCCGAGCTGATGGATCTTTTATGGGTGAGTGAATACTAGGGCTGGGTAAAAAATATATCGATTTTAATCGATTCTCATTTTTACCAACCGATATCGATTCTCAAATCCCAAGAATCGATCAGGCTATCCTGTTTTCAGTTGACGAATGAATGGAACATTGTAGCGCTCATCCCATCCAATAAATTGCAATAATATTGATATGAAACAAAGTCTCAGATTTCTAAGTACGTCCATTTTCTTAAGAAATTCAAAAACATACCGTTTTGACGCTGTGGCGTGAGATCGCTCGGGCTCAGCTCAGCTCAAGAGAAGCAGATCTTCTCTTCCGCCTTAATAATGCAGTTACAGCACGAAATAAACATGAATGAGCGTCTGAAAGTGTGTTATTTATATAAATCCGTATCATGTCAAAATGCAATCGCTCAATCAGTGTTTCAACCGCGGAAAGACGTCAATAAAACAGCTTGTGAACAATGTCATGTAACGTCACATTTACCTCAGAAAAACATATCCAGTGACCATAAACTCGGTAGTCAGCTAGAAAAATGAACTCTAGAGAGGAGCATTTTGCTAAATATATGCACCATATTACATATTAATTATAATTTTTAATGTTCTTCAATATTTAATGCATGTTTGAATAAATCTGACAAGTTTTTATGACAGCCACCACTTAAATGTTTATATTTCATATAACGTTATTATTATAAAAGTGTAATTTAAGTGTTTGTATACAAATCAGTATAATTACCAATATAGTAGGCTAATGAAGGCTAGTAGGCTACAACTGACTCCCATAGTTTACAGCATTAGTTAAGAGATTTGTTTTCCTTGAGAAAATTTGCCATATAGCTATTGTACCTGATATCCAAAATAATCGATATTGCATCGAATCGAATCGGAATCGATATCGAATCGAATTGTGAAACTTTTGTCAATACCCAGCCCTAGTGAATACATTGATGTTTTTAACATGACTGTGTTATGAAGCAGGGCGTGATTGCTCATGAGAGACGTATACCAGCGTCACACGCAACGCGAGTCCCGCGGATATAAAGGAATAAGGACATTTCATTCTACCGAACTACACACAAGTGCAGAATTACTCACACAGGTCAGTTTATTAGGCGAATTTAACTTGAGGTAACGCAGCGCTGCTTCACTTGCTCTAACAGTTACACTATCACACTAAACGGCATTTGAGTGTGTGTTGAATGTTGTTAGTTAGGTTGTGTGTTGGCTGTATGAGATTAGCAGTGTGCTAGATCAACATTAGAATAACATACAGATCATATTCTAACATTTCCTTGGTTAAAATCGCAATTTTCTCACAATTTACAAATAGTTGGAGACATTTGGGATATTGTAAGTAATCAACTAAACAAAATATATAACATTGGGCTAGTGGTTTTTGGATATTTTACTGCAAAAATCCTACATATTGTTAGCCTGGGAAAACCCAGATAACTTCCGGCAAATTTAGATTTGCTCTGAAAGTTAGTCTGGCAAAGAGCTCATTCAAGCCCATTTCCAATCCGTCGAAATCGAGGCACCAATCAGAAGCGTTGGGGCGGGCTTTACACGATGACGACAGCGCTGGGATTTTGAAGCAGATTTTGTAGCCTACATTACAAAGATGGATGCCGCCGTCGAACATCACTCGTTCGAATCAGCTATCGCGTCTGTTTTAAGCGATTTGAACGTTTCCTTTTTGTTAAAAACCGAGCAAAGAACAACACTCGGAGATGTTTCTCTGCCGCTCTGCATACGTCATCTCCTTCATCGCTCTGATTGGTTTTAGGTCTATCCGCGACGTCCGTTGGTGACGCCCCTCTGGAAACGATTTGTCTATGACGCTTTGCCAGACCATAACTCAGTTACAACTGAGAATGGTCTGGTTTTAACCTGGCTAAATAACATATTGTCCCTTTAATGTGAGGAATAGAGTTCTGAATGAACCTGATGCATAAAAGAATATTTTTGTTTACTGAGGTAGAAATAATGAAGACCCTTGAATCTTTCTTTGATAGGTCTGTCTTTGATTTGACTCGTTCACGTATCTTGCATTAGTCAGATCAGGGACACACTTGCTCTTACAATTCAATTTTATAATGTTGCAAATCCTAATGGAGTTTCTAGCATTGGTGAAAATGCAGTTTGGGACTTAGTAAATATTAATTTTGGACCTTGGTTGTACTACAAAGTGTTCTGAAGTTAAATCATTTTTATTATTGAAAAAGCATATGTCGACCCAAATACCATGATATTTAATTTACACATGCAAAACTGCAGAGAAAGCTGCAGAGAATCGTTTTTGGAAGTCAAGTCACCTCCATTTATACAGCGCTTTTAACAATATAGACTGTTTCAAAGCAGCTTTACAGTGATAATAGGACATTACAGTAACAGAGATTGTTTTGGCTTTACAGCAGCTCTAGAATAAAGTTATTGTCCTGCTAAAGTTAGTTTTGATTGATTGATTCACTTCCGTTGCAAAGATCATTTGTTATTAACTCAAGGGCCGCTAACACCACACCGTTCTGACAGAAAACACTCAACGCGCCCGCTGGAATTGAATCACATTGCCCTGAATCAAATTAAATCACAAAGTACACTGTAAAAACGTTTTTTTTTTTACATTAAAACAAGATGGGGTACGTACGTTTTACAAGAAAATACTATTTTAGCCTTTATACTTTTAAAGTTTCACATTTAATTCATTGTGTTACTTGTAGAGCTGGACGATTCATCGTCAAAACAAAAGATCATGATCTCAATTCAAACACCCATGATGTGATCTCAATGCTAAATGACAATGATTCAGCTGTGCCTATTGGCAGTATTAACAGTAACTTGGTGCATTAAATAACGTGTATCAATTGCATCGTTACACCAGTAGGTGGCGACAAGCGACTTAAAAAATGTATTTGTCATTGAATCATTCATTCAAGAGATTCGTTCAAAAATGCTGATTCATCCAGTAATGAAACAAGTGAAATATTTATGAGTGAGTCATTGAATCATTCTGTTTTAATACAAATACTGTTGTATTCATTCAGATTAATTAGACATTTTAAATAAACTGCACAATATGTAGGTTTTTTTCACCACAAGAGAGCGCAGTTTCCAACAATAACAGAGGCGTAGGTTTATGACGCAGTGATGAGCTGAATGATGGGACTTGCTGTCAAGCTGATGGATCTAATAATGTTTATGGTGCAAACATTCATGTTTTTTAACATTACAGTGGTATGAAACAGGTCGCGATTGCTAAAGAGAAAGATATCACACGCGAGTCCCGCGGATATAAAGGAATAAGGACATTTAATTCTACCGAACTACCCGCAAGTGCTGGATTACTCACACAGGTCAGTTTATTAGACGAATTAAACTTGTGAGGTAACGCAGCGCTGCTTCACTTGGTCTAACGTTACACTATCAAGTCAAGTCAAGTCATCTTCATTTATATAGCGCTTTTAACAATGGATTGTTGCAAAGCAGCTTTACAGAGATAAACATATAATTTAAGGTAACAGATTGTTTTGGCATTATAGCGGTTCTTGAATAATGTTATTTCCAGCTAAAGTTAACTTTGATTGATTCACCTCCGTCGAAATGATCAGACTTTTAAACGCGAACCTGTGATTAACGCTGGCGGCGTTCACATGCGCATTCAGAATTGATTCTATAGTTATGTGCTTTTTAAAATATGTGCGCAGGTTTATAATTCATACAACCCAGCCTAAACAAACTACTTTTCTTGCCTATAAATTTTGATACAGAATTTTGTTTTATTTTATCACTTCGGGGTACGCGAGCCGAAATTCACAACGCTTTATCTGTAGAGTGGGAAAGGGATCCTCCATAGGGAGAGGATAGTGGATACTTCAGCACTGCATTGTCATCGGGTCCAGGCGGATCTCCTTCGTCAGATCTGGACACGGCCTGGATCCGGCAGGCTGCGGGAAAACCTCGGGATAAACAAAGACACTAATATTAGCGTAGATGCCATTCTTCTTATGATGTAGCGAGTACATCAAGATTTAAGGGAAGTGTTCCCAGTTCCGGCTGACCTAATCTATGCAGCCTAACATTGAATTATAGAAGTCTATAATGTGTTATGTGTATGCTAGGTCAAAGAGATGTGTTTTTAGTCTAGCTTTGAACTGACAGAGTGTGTCTACTTCCCGGACAATGGTAGGAAGACTGTTCCAAAGTTTTGGTGCTAAATAGGAAAAGGATCTACCGCCTGCAGTCGATTTAGATATTCTAGGTATTATCAACTGGCCGGAATTTTGAGATCGCAATGGACGTGAAGGACTATAATACGTTAAGAGCTCGCTCAAGTACTGCGGAGCTAAACCATTTAGTGCTTTGTAGGTAATCAACAATATTTTAAAATTTATACGATGTTTAATAGGGAGCCAATGCAGTGTTGACAGAACCGGGCTAATATGGTCATATTTCCTGGTTCTGGTAAGAACTCGAGCTGCTGCGTTTTGAACTAGCTGTAGTTTATTTATTAAGCGTGCAGGGCAACCACCCAGTAGAGCATTACAATAATCTAGCCTTGAGGTCATGAACGCATGGACTAATTGTTCCGCATTTCCCAATGAGAGCATATGGCGTATTTTAGATATATTTTTAAGATGGAAAAATGCAGTTTTACAGATACTAGACACGTGGCTTTCAAAAGAAAGGTTGGTATCAAAGAGCACACCCAGGTTCCTAACCGACGACGAAGACTTGACAGAGCAGCCATCAAGTGTTAGACAGTATTCTGGGTTATTACGTGTGGAAGTTTTTTGTCCAATAATTAGAATCTCACTATCACACTAAACGGCATTTAAATGTATGTTGAAAGTCATAATGTTATACTACGTGTTAGTTCGTTTGCTATATGAAACTAGCAGTAACGTTAAGCTAGATCAACATTAGAATAACATACTGACCATATTCTAACATTTCATCATGTTGAGCTAACGTTACATAACATTGATTTGTTTTATGTACATTTGCTCGCCTGTCTAATAAAGCTGTCAAGTCGTGACTCGTGAAGCTCTGTCGAGCCCAAGTTAGTCGCGGACGCTAGCTCTCGGCATCTCAAAAACGCCACGCTGATATTGATCCTCATTTTAGTTCTCCTTGTTTGTCCCAAAGTCTGCTTGCCATGGTCTATGTTTGAAAGAAACAAGAACTGTGTGCCGCTAAACGTACGCAGTTGTCCACGTCTGTCGCCATGGTTACGTCATGGCTACGGAAACCGAGGATAGCGCGGATATTACGTCATTGACAGGCGACATTTTTTTCCGGGACGGGCACTTATTTACAATTGGAATTTCTCTGAAATAAAAAATCTTTGGAGACTTTTGGGATATTGTAAGTACACAACTGCAGGAAACATATCACACTCTGCAAGTGATTTTTGGATATTTTATTAAAAAATTTCTACATATTGTACCTTTAACATTTTGTCCGAACCTCTAGGATATTACATGTTATTTTGTCTGTTCAGAATCGTTTGAGAATCGTGATCTCTGGTTTAAACAAGAAACAAAAAAAAAATCTCAAATTACGCAAAGTCGTACAGCTCTAGTTACTTGCCATTTTCGAGGGAAAATAGTTTCAAAGTAAATCCTACACCAAAATGTTTTTGTAATTGCACCTAAACATTCACCTCAAAGTCACATTGTGATGCATAAAAATGCATTGCACACACAGTGTCATGCTTGATCCATAAAAGACTTGATCATTAATAACAATTATGGAGGCCCTGAATATGTGGCACACAATAATTAACATGATTAACCTACTCAAATTCTCAGGAATTTAGATGTAAAAGCCCTGAGTGAAATCTCCATGTTTTCATGTTGATTATGGGACCTTTGCTTAACATTTACACTTTGAATTACAGGTTTTATGTTTGAATTCTGCGTACGGTGATGTTGAGTCATTAAATGACCTGTTTAAATAGCCAACTTTGAGTCAGAGCGCTGGTAAAAAAAAGCAGATCAAATCACAGTGAAGATACCAATAACAATTGTTTATTTAACAAAAAATGTATTGCAAATTTTATATTGTTTATTTTAATAAAGATCATTACATTACCAGTAGACACAAATAAATGTAATATTACACAACTGAGCTGGACGATGACATCACGGTTTTCTCCAGAGTCGCTATATATATATATATATATATATATAAATTAACGGTAACGCTTCCTTTTACAGTACAGTACTTGCGTGTACTTACAGTGTACTTACCTCGAAAGTACTGGCTAATATAAGGTAAGTACATGGGTTAGGGGTAGGTTCAGGGTTAGTACCTAGTTATTACCCAGTAATTATAATTACTAAGTACATATGTATGGGTAACAGGCCTGTAAAAGGAAGCGTTACCAAATTAACTACATTAATAACTTTTTTACAACAAATGAACCATCACTGAACCTACTTAAGCTGGACTATGACGCTATTTTCTTTTAGAAACAAACTTTGTTGCATTATTTTCCTGTTATCACTGTAAAGCTGCTTTGAAATCTGTATTGTATACAGCGCTATATAAATAAAGCTGACTTGACAGCTTTTTCCATATAGAAAAATGTAAGTTCAAATTCCTCTTGAGGTTTGATTTATGAACATTATACCACATGTAAAGCTCTGTCTTTCCTTCCCTGAGGCCGTTTTCCG